>JBBPCZ010176074.1:0-16090 GCA_037974445.1 Brycinus macrolepidotus
CACATCATCGTACATCTACACACCTCCACACACCATTGTACATCTACACACCTTCATACGAACCATCGTACATCTACGCACCCTCATATGAACCATCGTATATCTACACACCTTCATACAAACTATCGTACATCTACACACCTTCACATGCACCATCGTACATCTACAAACCTTCACACACCATCGTAAATCTACACACCTTCACACACACCATTGCACATCTACACACCTTCACACACACCTTCACACACACCATCGTACATCTACACACCTTCATACACACCTTCACACACACTATTGTACATCTACAGACCTTCACACACACCATCGTACATCTACAGACCTTCACATACACCATCGTACATCTACAGACATGTCATATCCAAGTTCATTAGATCCATGTCGTACAGTGTGGTTTGTAATGATCTTATAAGACTGCTGAAATCGCATAGTCTGTAAAAGGCATTAGATGAATAAAACCTCAGTAAAACACCATAAAACAATTCACTCTTACAAAAAGGCTGTACAAATGGTTTCATTCACATTACAGAAAATATCGCTGCCTTTGAGACATGCTTTGTAAAAATGGTGTAATGCAAGGATTAGCACTAAAAGGCTTAGCGATAAAAAAAAAACGTAATTACTGGACAAATGATATGGATATCATTCAATATCCTAGTTGTGGGTTTGAAAGCACAAATAAATAAACACTCAGCAAAAAGGCAATTATCCAGCAGTGGATCATTTGCATTAGACATCTGCTGTCAAACAGGTGCCTTCAAAGCAGGTGGTCCAACAACAAGAATGCCAAAAGGGGCAACTTTGTATTTAAATAGGTTTTGTATAGGCTTGTAAAGAAAAAACTGATACAGTAAGTCTCATGAGAATGGTTTCTTCAAAACAAGACGTCCTTCAAGCAAAGCTGTCGGAGATGCACCACATTCTCATTTCAAACTGTTTAATGCAGAACCTTAATTTCTAAGGGACTCCAAAGGTTGGTTTTAAATAGGAATTCCACTTATTTTCATAAAATGTGGATAATTAATAGTTAAAATGTGAGTGAAATGTGTTGATCTAAAGAAACTTACCGACTTGTTCACAGCAATGGTGATGGGAACCAGGTGTCCGAAGTCTACAAACTACCTCCCATGAACATATTACATAATATAGCTATGAATGTATTGCCTGAAACCTGTTTTACCAAAATTTGGAGAAGATTCTGGGCTAAAAGATTGTGCCCAGAGCTGAAACTAAACAGGGTGAAATGGCTTTTAATCATTATGCTGCCCCCTACCGGAACCAGCTTCCCATGGAGATCTGCCC
This sequence comes from Brycinus macrolepidotus, assembly GCA_037974445.1. Lineage (NCBI taxonomy): Eukaryota > Metazoa > Chordata > Actinopteri > Characiformes > Alestidae > Brycinus > Brycinus macrolepidotus. Next base: position 1,324 of record JBBPCZ010176074.1, read on the forward strand.
CAACTATTGCTACTTTTAAGAAGAAAATTGCCTTATTTTATGCTCCTGTTAATTAATCAGATAACACTACTTTTAATACTTATTACTACTATTACTATAATACTAACATGATAAACCCTGCACTATTGTTCAACTGCAGTTCTGTTCAACGTGCTTTAAATCTAACGTTTTATTCCGTCATTCTGTTCTATTCTATGCATTCTATGTTTTCACTTCTTTTAAACTTTACTTTTATTGTATCATGATTTTATTGACAAAAAAAACTTCTATTGCTTACTTTTCTTTTTATGCTTATTTTATCTCTGTAAACCACACTATATACACATATATGGTAACAGCCATTTAAAAAAAAAATCCATGGTGATAACGATGCTGTGAGAAATCATACATTGGCACATAAATCATTGGCAATGATTCCACATCATAACACTCTGAATGACTTTGATTTCTGTCTCTGCAAATAAATGATGGAGATGTTTCACAAAGAACAAAAAATTTGGAGTTGCCCTTTAATATAACATTATACAATTAAAGGATTATATCCTGACATTTTTCTTTATTTTGCCACATTCAAAAAGCAATCTAAGCTTGAATGGGTGTAGCTAAAGTGTACAGGATCTTCATTCTGAGCTTCTCAAAAAAAGTAAACCTTTTTGTTTTCTTTTAGTGCAGATCTGACTGCATCCTCATGACATACAATAATCACGAGCATCAGCAGGACATGAGAATTGACCACGACTGACCATGTTTGAAGACCTGCAGGTTTTTAGCTAATAAATGTGTTAAATCTACTGCATCTTCATTGGTTTTTACATTACAAAGCAATGACTTCACAGCTGACGAAGAACACCTTACGTTTACATTTTCGGCATTTAGCAGATGCTCAGAGTGACGTACATCAGTTTCTTGAGTAATTTTATGAACTACAGCTGAAAACGTCTAACCTCTGACCTCACTTAAGATCCGGGGTCAACCAAGTGTCGCTCTTTATCCTTCCAGTAGGACATACACACACACACACACACACACACAGGTATTACTATAATTGCGAAGACAATCCATTAACTTGTGTTATACTGTATCTTAGTAATACTACATCTTAACCTGATCCCAATCTTAACTTCAGTAACTAAAAGGCAATTGTTTTTTTTTCCTAAAACAAAAGGTGAAAAATAACGTTTCCTTGTGAGGACCAGCAAAGGATGTTGGTAATGTGAAATATACTGTTAACTAACATGCAATAATGTTGCTGTACACTTGTGCAGTAATAAACTGTCCTGGTTACTTGATCACTTAACACTGCAAAAAGGCATCTCTGCCAATATAATGTACAGATTTTATATGATTAATATTATTGAACTTTTATTTTGTATTTATTTGCTGAATCTGCTTTCAGTCGTCTTTAAGTGCACCTCTGGGATTGTAATTTCATTGTGCTTAAATTAAAATGTCATCACTTCTACGGATTTTCCAGTATTTCTGTCATTTTAAGGCCCAACAAAAAGATAAATACATGCGAAAAGAAACACACACTGTCATATATGACGTGCAACTGTCAGATTTGGAGGGGGGATCGCCCAAAAACCCACCAAACATTCAACTTAACAAGCCCCTTCAGAGCTTTACCAGCATGAAGTTAAAAGTTCCAGGTAAACTATGTTTTTAAGTCTCATTTTTGCGCTAAAAGTCAATATTTAGCCTCAGAAAACTCACCTGACAGCCAAAGCACAGCTGCACTCTTGAGCTGCTGCCTTTGAACAAGATCCAAAAGGGCGCACATTTAAGCGCGTAGTATAAAGGCAAAAAGCATTAAAGTGGACTTACCTTGAAGAACAGATACTTCTTATCTCTTCTAAAGCCGTTTTGGAATAATCTTCCCTCAGTATTTTTGCTGAGCGCTTCGAAAATGAACTAAACGACATAAAACAAGCCGAGGTTTATCAGGGTGAGTGCGAGACGCAGGGAAAAGTAGGGCGTGGTTAAAGAGAAAGGGGTGTGATTGACAACATGGGGGTGAGACTAAAACAATGTGGAGGCGTGGTTGTACATGTTTTGGGGCGTGGTCAAAACGCTTGGATGGGCAGGAGGGACTCGCTATGAAAGTAAAGTAAAGTGGCCCCTTATAGTCACGCGTGAACACACCACAGCACAGCACACAGTGTGAACAATGAGAAATTCTTTCTCTGCATTTACCCCTTTCACCAAGTGAAGCAGTGGGCAGCCGGGGAGCAGTGTGTGGGGACGGTACTTTACTTAACTAGAAATTTTCGGAAATAACATGTGTCTGAACCCTCCAGGCACGTTTTCAAGCCTCCAAACAGTTCTGTCTCATTTGCTGGACACTCGTTTGGAACATTTCATATGCAGATATTAAGTACAAAATAAAAGTTCCAAATCACCCGAGTACTCAACAAAATGAGTCAAGGAAACTTTAAATCACACTTAATTGTCCTCCCAAGTTATCCTTAGACTGACAACCACCACTAGTAAATGTATGATGAGTGTAAATGTATGCATTTTCAATCCCTGCCTTTTGTTGTCCTTTTTTTAAGTGTGTAAAATCACACTTGGAGGACCCAATTAAAAAGTGAGAGTTTAACATGTTTACAAAACCACTAAACACGGTTAGGGTGCAAAATCATTTAGTGATCTTTTTTTATATTTAAATGTACATTTTAAGTACTAAAATTTAATTAACCATAGTAAAAAAGCACACCTGAAAAAAAGTTGATGACTTTTTAATTTCCTCAGTATCAACCCTCGTCTTTGAGTGTTGCACCATGCAGTAAAGCACAATTTTTTTCCAAACCAGAAGAGTTAACTATCAATGATACGTCAGTTTTCAGTCAGATTTTTCTGAAATGAACCAGAGAGCATTATGAAAACATGACACACATTACAGGACTGAGACAGGCAGAGAAAGAATGAGCAGTTTTCTAACTGCAGAATGAAAGCTGATATCGGCCTTTCAGACGACTACAGATTTGTCATAGAAAAGACAATACAATATAAAAACACTGGATCTCGTGAAGAGAGATTTAGCATCAGCAGAATGGCCTGATATCTTATTGACGGTATCATTTGGCGCTTTTCCACTGGCATGAGGAACCGTGAAGAAATGTTTTTCATTAAAAATTACGCGACCCGTACCCTAGCCGTACCCGAGCTGCTCAAAGGCAGAACCAAAAGCTGGTCGCAACCAAGCTGACCGTATCACTGCTTTCTGATTGGTCGAAATGCTATCATCACAACATGGAAAGAGGCCACTTTTGTTACTGTCTGTGCAAAAATCAACAACGGAGATACAATCTAACAACTGGGAAGTTGACAAAGTGCAAGCACTCCTATCTGTCTGGGCTGAAGATAAATTTAAGTGGTAGTTTTATATGATGCTAACAAATTTATCTTTAACACTGTGAGAAACACGAAGGTGAACCAGGACATCACTGGTTCAAAGCGTGCTGCAAGTTCTGTACCATCACAGTACGGTTTAGATAAAGCATGGTTCCTGTATGACTATGGAAAAGCGCCTATTGTTGCCTCTAACGCAGGACTGAGAGTTAATCCCTGCCAGAGGTCAGTGGAGGGGTGTGTTTACTTGAGGTATTCCCCTCATTTGGGTACAAAGCAAGGTAACATTAGACAGGCCAAACACCACAACACAGTGAAGAATGAGAAACAGCCACATATCCACCACACCATATACTGACGAGTCGATGTCCAAGTTGTAGGACAAAGTAAATCATGAACCACTGTGACTGGAAAACACTGTAGGCCTATTAATACTGCTATTAGATGAATGTGAGGTTATAATGTTGGCACAAAACAGACACATAGACATCATAAAAAGAACTCCAAAACAAGTACAAAATGCTTTTTGAGCACCACTCTGGTCTTCCCCCAGAGGCTGAGTGAGACAATAATGTGAGAAAGACAAAAAGTAAAACACAAAATCTAATAATAATTAGATAACAATTAGTTTTTTCTATGCTTTCTCCTGGATCACTGCTTGATGAACTGAGTGGCTGGTCAGCATCAGCGCAGTGAAGCTGTGCACAGAAATTAAATAAATAAATATATAATGTTAAAAATGTGTATAAAATTATATAAATATATAAATTATATTTTAAAATATGCAAGCAAATGAACACATCAAATGATTAAAGTCATAAATTTAAAGAAAACAATCCAACAAAAATAAGTACATTAGAACTGCATTAATATTGGGCTAAGGCAATTATGGGAATCTTTCACTTTCTTTTTTTTGTTTAAATAGCAATTTCATGGCATTTTTTTCCAGCAAAACTTCTACAAATTTCAACCATTATGATGTAAACAAAGTCAATCATAGTGATGTGAAACGCTCTGTTATAGAGAAACTTACAGAAGAAAAAATTTTTACAGTGGTGGTGAATGGAACCAGACATCTGAATGTTTTAAGATAGTTTTGAGATTACCTTCTAATGTAAAAAAAAAAAGATCTTAATGGCTATGGGGTACATGGAGAGAAAATAGTCCCCAAATAACTTCTTTTTAAGGAATTGCCGCTGTTTCGCCATCATCAGCCTCTAGAAGATACAGTATGTGTAGGTTCACCAGTGGTTTTAAATAGCAAATAAAATGCTTATATTTGTGTTGTGAACAATCCCTGGATCCTCTGCAGGGCCCCATTTCACACCAAACTCTGAAGGACTTTCTTTACATTACAAATGAATTCTGTGAAATTGTCCCTAAATCTAGTCATCCTGTGTGTGCATGTGTTTACTTCTCCATCAAAACTTGTGCAAGTCATTTGCAATTTTTCCACCTACTTCCAAATTCAGTGTTTTCCCTTCAGGTCTGACCCATCAGACGTTCTTCTCTCAGATGTTTAAAGCAAATTCCTGCCCAACACTTACAAAACACACATGAATATCCCTGACTTTATACTTAAAAACAAACTGATGTGTAAAAGGAATAAAAACATATGATATGAATAACACTACTACTAATATATACCATTTCAACAATTTCTGAACTGATCTGCCACATAAATAAATTCTGAAAGTATAAAATCCAGCCCATGTTATCAAAAATGTTTGGTGTATTAAAAAAACATGCTTAATACATTCAGAGAACATAAATCACCAGATCTAAAGCAAACTACATTCTCAGTCCTGTCTGTACTTGTTCTGAGCAGATAATAAAAATTACTGAGGCGCTGCCACAGAACCACAGAAAGGACCTCAAGCTTTTTTTTATGGGGGAGGGGGGTGTCAATTGTGCTTTATTGAACATAACGAACATTTCATTGTACCCATGCATGTGTGTATTTGTGTGCACGTTTATGAGTCAGTGTCATTCATGAGGCAAATACTGGGACAATCTTTGGAAAAACTGAAATACTGGACAAAAAACAAAAAACATATTTGATCCATGATGTCCATGATTGCATTTGCGCTTATTTTCGGGAAACAGAAAGGACAGCCATGAGAAAAAACAGGACGGATGAAGTCTGGAGGGAAAGAAAGCCCAAGGGAGCTCACGATGAGCCATTTTTCTTCCCACTGGAACAGAGACAAAGAAAACAGGACACAAACCAGGTTAAGAAAAAGGCTGATGAATCACACTTTGGTATTATGAAAACAACTATTCCGCATTCTCTCGTGACACAAGTGGACTTTAGTTATATCACACCACCACCTAGTGGACAAGGACAAATCTTGTATGAAGAAAGTAAGTCTAACTGGATTTCACTTATATACACTTCCAATCACACACTGAAGTGCATATTTTTATTCTTGTTAAACACTGAAAAGTTGTTGAGTGGACAACTATAAATGAAAATATGTCAAATAATCTTCCTTTACAAGATGAAAGAATCTGTAACAGTGCATGTCTGACACCCTATTAACTGGTTGTGTGGTGATCCAGAGTCTAATTCTAGAGTGTCTAGTAACTTTGAATGCACTTGTTAACTGTTTCATCCTTAATAGCTCATTAAATATCTATCATTTGTCTGGTGATCCACATTATAATTATGATTATAATAGATGGCTTTTTGTAGGTCAGTAGTGAAGAACACAAAATATGACAATCTAATAAAGGAACTGAAATGGTGAACATACTGTAAATGTATTAGTTAGCAAAGAATACTGAGTGTAGTTTTAGTAAATATTAAATGAGTAACATGCAAATATAGAAAATGTCAGTTTGTGGCAAAACTTTTAACTGGTAGTGTAACAGCAAGGAATAGAAATTTTTTCCAACTTTTCCCATATACACCCACTACTCTTCAGCAAAGGACAAGTAGTTTAACCCTTACATTCCCCCATTTGGCCCCTTTATTTCATGTTTTATTCAATTAGCGGCACCCCCATATATAAATATATATATATATATATATATATATATATATGTTTGTGGCTATGATTATAAAATGGCTATAATTACAGTATATTATTAATCATTTTTTAAATATTTGACTGACTAAAATATATGATTTTCTAGTTTACATTTATGAAACATATTGTACATAAAATAGGAAAAATGATGTAAATGCTAACAATAGGGTAAATGCAGGGAGCTTTAGGTGTCAGCAATCACTAAAAATAGCCTAAATCGTTTCTGTAAAATTGCAACATCAAAACTTCTCTCAACCTGCTCAAACCACAAGGTCACACAGACTGTTCTATGTGGTTTAGTCCTCTAATTTATATGTATATATTGCAATTATATGCATATACTGCAATTTTATGTATACATTGCAATTTCATGAATAGAATTTCCAATGCAGACTGACTTATTGAAAGCTCATTTTTCTAAAATGACTTTAAAACAATGAATAAAAAAATAACAATGAATAAAAAATGAGTTGATTACAGTATACTTAATGTTTTCAAAATATTTGACAGAGTATATGCTTTTTCTAGTTTATAATATGTAAGAAACATATTATTGTATATAAAATAAAAAAACTGATTCATATTAAAAGTGATTAAAACTTTTGAACAGTAGTGTAGATGCAGGGAGCTTTAGGTCTACGCCAGTGATTAATGAGACACTCCGGCATTAGAGCGTTAATATAAATGTCCTGGTTTCGGCTACTTTCCCAGGGAACTGGGGTCCATGTGAACACAGACCTTTTTGTACCCTTTACAAACACTTTGCTCCATCTTAGTCAAGCAGCTGGCAGCAGTCCCCACCTTCTAACTGAGCCACTGGTGCTTCCAGACACATCACATGCTGCTGAAACCTAATTAGCAGTGTTTTTAGTGCTGCACAATTAATCTTCACGCAGTTTAAGAGAAACTGTAGCCTGAGCGAAACCAGACCCAATCAGGCGGAGCTTAAACATGACACTGAAGACTTTCAGACTTACAAATTCAGATAAAGGCCTGTTTTGTAAGATGTTATATGAAATTCGATTAAACACATGTCCATTTTATTCACAGCTAGGGAGACAAATCTGGCATTAAGGGAAGTGGAGGCTTGTTAGCTCATTTTTCTCAGGTCAAATCAAATTTGAAGAGAAGAGAATTCGGTAACATCTTGATCTGGCAGTCTGGTAATAGGAAGAGAGGGAATATCCCATCCAAAAATGGTAGGGGGCACCTGGAACGTCTGGAAGACCTAAATCAAGAAGTGCCAGTCTATAGTGTTGAGCTGGGTCTGCAGCGGTTTGGCAAATTTACAGTTTTACAGTTTTACCCCAGATGTAGTTGATCAGGCAAGGCATGTTTTGAGTCCATATTTAACTTGTTTACTCTAGCCTTGGAGCAACAACACTAATGTTGCTAACAAACACTATATGTTAACAGTCACAAAAAATAGCCTAAGTCGTTTCTGTAAAACTGCATGCTCAAAATTTCTCACAACCAGCTCAAACGACAAGGTCGCATAGGCTGCTCTATGTGGTTTGGTCCTCTAATTTCTGACTTCATGAATACCAGCCCTGGTGATGTTTTGTTTTCATAATGCACAGAAACAGTAAAGCTGTTTCCTCACACCTTAAAGGAGATCTGAAATTTGAGAAGGTTGAAGCTGAAGAGAAGTTTTGGTGATGTATTTTTGCCAAAACAATCTGGGATATTTGGATGACAGTTGAGTTTGTATCAACATTAGAGTTGCAGCTGCAGTTATAAACTAAAGGAGCAAGATTTTATGTTAAAAATATTTTTGCTGACTGGCTACATCTGGGCTATGTGAAAAAATGTGTACATCAGATTTTTCGCTGATCTATTCTTTAAACAAGTAATCTACAAATGGTGGAGGTCAATAGTTCCCAAATTTAACAGAGTTATTTCCCACCTGATTCAAAAAGCTACAGTTGTGGTCTTCGACTCTGCTCCTGGAGATCTGCCTTCCTGCAGACTTTATTTCCAACCCTTATCAATTCCACATGGTCCATCTAATTATTACCTTCAGAAGTCACAGAATAGTTAATTGAGGTGTTAGAATTGAGTTGGAGGTGAAACTTGCTGCAAGAAGGTTGATCTCCAAGGGGAGGGTTGGTGACCTGAACTAGAAAGTTCATTCAGGTACTGGAGGGCTCACACACAGCACTGTTTTGTTTATTCCCATGATCAAACGCACATGATTCAACTCATCAGTTAATTACCAGGGTTAGTGGGTGTGTCACCAAATTGTGATGGACTCTAATCCTTCAGAAACAGAACTGATAGCCCCTGAACTACAGCATGAACATGTACTGTGCAAGAGTGACATTTAAATTGAGTTGGTATTTCTGTGTACAATCACTAGTCATTAGAAACTCCTAGGCTGATGTAGTTGGTGATGGTAGCCAGAGACCGAGTCACTCTTGGCTTGATAATGTTCAAGGGTGTAGGTTTGATTTTGACATTGATGAGGACACGAAAGTGGTAACTTAACTCCAGCCATAGTGCCATCGCTAACATCTTTCATACATTAACATCAGTACTTGTACATAGCACATAATTGGGGGGGGCACCTGCAGGCTGGTACTGTCGTCCACATAACCAATAGTAAAGTACTGTAATCACAGAACACAAGAAATTCTTTATTTTAATTTGACTGGAACCATTAAGGCAGGTACCTTTTCAAACCAATGATCTAGAAATTTGTATTTCCATCTGAACATACTTTTTGAGTATAGGTATACCGTGTGACACTAGTCTCTTACTAAATCAACACCAAACATGATACATACCATTATTTTCAAGCACAGAATTGTTAGTATAAAGCTGCCCTCTTTCCTGCCTACATCCACACAAATACTGCACTTAGCTTTGGCACTTCTGAAAGCCAGATAGAGCTTCAGCCCGTCACACATTAGCAAGAAATGGCAAAGCCAATCATATAATGATACTTGGTTAGGAAGGAGGGACTTGCATTAGATAAAACAACTGTTAAAGCTTGTGTTCTAAACACAGACACAAAACCTCTGTTCCACCTCAGACACTTCACCCCTCTTCTACACTTTACACCGCGGCATCCAGCACACATCCAGCACACAGCTCCAGCCTGTCTATTTCAGCCATCCAGGTTAAGAGGGAACTGAGTACGATCAGTGCTAGGAAGGCAGCGGGTCCACATGGCATCAGTTCTAGGGTTGTCAAGTCCTGCATGGATCAACTGTGTGGGGTAATGGTACACATATTCAACCTGAGCCTGATGCTGGAGAGAGTACCACAGCTTTAGAAAACCTCTTGTGTGGTACCAGTGCCGAAGACCCCACATCCAAAAGGACTTCAACAGCTACTGGCCGGTGGCTATGACATCCTACCTGATGTAGACCCTGGAGTGGTTCGTCCTTGCGCAGCTTCGGCCCCTGGTGAGCTCATCACTGGACCCACTTCAGTTTTCCTACCAGCCTGGCATTGGAGTGGATGATGCTGTCATCCACCTCCTACATTGTTCTCTCTCTCACCTGGAGACCGCCAGGAGCGCTGTGAGAATCATGTTCTTTGATTTCTCCAGTGCCTTCAACACCATCCTACCCACAATCCTGAGGTACAAGCTGGAGTACACAGCAGTGGACCATCACCTCACCACATGGATCCTGGACTACCTCACTAACCGACCACAATATGTGAGAACCCAGGGCTGTGTGTCGGACAGGGTCGTCTGCAGTACTGGGGCCCCGCAGGGAACGATTCTGGCACCGTTCCTCTTCACCATCTACACTGCAGACTTCTCCTACAATTCTACCAACTGCTTCCTGCAGAAGTTCTCTGATGACTCTGCAATAGTCAGCTTCATCTATTCAAGGAGTATAGAGAACTGACCAGGGACTTTGTGGACTAGTGCCAGCAGAACTGCCTCCAGATCAACACTGGAAAAACCAAGGATCTGGTGGTAGACTTCCGCAGGCACAAACGTCCTCCACTTCAACCACTAAACATCCAGAGTCTGGACATTGAGGCTGTGGAGAGCTACAGGTACCTTGGTGTTCATCTGAACAATAAACTGAACTGGACTCATAACACAAATGCACTCTACAAAAAAAGGCAGAGCAGGCTATACCTGCTGCAGAGGCTCAGGTCTTTTGGAGTGCAGGGGGCGCTCCTGAGGACTTTGTATGACTCTGTGGTGGCATCAGCCATCTTTTACAGTGTGGGGCAGCAGCATCTCCACTGGGGACGGAAAGAGACTGAACAGGCTGATTCGGAGGGCCAGCTCTGTTCTAGGATGCCCTCTGGACCCAGTGGAGGTTGTGACTGACAGGAGAATGGTGGCTAAGCTGTCATCCCTCTTGGATAACATCTCCCACCCCATGCAGGAGAGATTTTGCAGGTCTTTCCTTCCAACCACTGTCAGACTCTACAACAAAGACCTTGCAGTTGACCACACACATAGACTAACAAACACACACATTTAATACACCACGGTAGTTTCTCTTATATGCAATAGTGCAATTTTCTGAGGCAACATGTGCAATCTTTGGGGTGGAATATTATTATTATTATTAGTAGTAGTATTACTGGGTGAAATGTGCAATTTATAAATGTGCAAGTTATAATGTGCAACTCTTCTGGTGCATTATTACTGTTTTTGTCAATGCCCGTCACTCCATTGCGTACCTGTGTTTATATATATCCACAGTGTTCTACATATATTTATATATATACACTGTACATATATACATACATATACTTAATGTGTACATACATACATATCTAAGTTTACACACACATACACACATATATATATATATATATTGCAATTACGAGTTCCAAGCACATGAATGGTCAAACCGTTATTCAGCGCACTACGCTCTCACTTGAAAATGGATGGGAAAAGTGCATGTAGCTGGGCTGATTATATTTAATTAAACCACAGCGATCAATACTCGGCCCCTGATCAACCTATCAAAAATCTGAATATACTAGGTATTAAAGAACGTTTTACCACTGGAATTTTGCCAAAATTCAAATGCAGCTTGGATGAGAAGCTGCGCCAAAAAACAGGTGGAATAATAATAATAATAATAAAACTTAAGAAAAAACAAAAGAGTGTTTCTTTTTAACTGGGAAGTAGGATCTTACGACAAGCACTTGAAGGCGGCATAACAGTGTAAGGACCCCTGATGTTTTGTAGTCTGTTTGCATTTCAAGTCTTTGGAAAACAGCCTAGATCAGCTTGAGTAAGATAACACTAAGGTTCTGTTGCGTTGTGCTTACTTGATCGTGCCATCTCTTAGTCTTTCACTTGCTGCTGTTGCTGCTGTGATGGTAGTACTGAGATTGCTGATGGTGGTGGTGCCGTGGGCTCGACATCGACTGAGCTCCTCCTCTAATGCCGTGACCCGGAGAGCCAGTGGCAGCTGGATGATGGTGTCCAGCACGAATGGGCTTGGCTACAGGATGCAGAGAGAAGATATGTTCTGTAAGACACCTAGTAAGTGCCTTATTTTTGATGTTACATTTCAGTTCTGTAGGGACAAATGTATGTACAAATGTTTTGTTCCCAGTTTTGTTTTCCTTACTGTAGGTAAGAGCAGGCATTGAAACGTTTGGTCCAAAGGTGTGGTTGAAGGCCTTTTAGAGCTTTTGACACTCCAAATTTTTTGGCAAGAACAGTTTTCTGTTCAGCATTTTATTACAAACCAACACAGAGAGCATGCTCATTTGAATTAAAATATTTTGATTTGCTGAAGCTTTTAGGCAAGCAATGTAATTATGACTTTGGGGAAACATGAGGAAACCCACAGTGGATTGTTCCATCATTACAAATGTTCTATGTTCTCTAAAACCTGAAAAAGCTAGTTCACTACATATGCAGTTTTCCCCTTATATTAAATATGGTCAATCAGCCAAAATATGTTTGATCAATGAAGTTTGCTTCTTTAGTTTTGCTTGGGAGCTACAAGGCTAATGCACACTACTAGTCAACATTTTTTGCACACACTGAAATTTTCTACATTAGTTTGTTACTCACTTAATACTTACTAAAATACACTCAATATTCTTTGCTAACAAATAAATCTATGTATGTTCTCCATTTGAGGACATTTAGCCAGAAATTGTCATTTTTTTATTCATCACTACTGACTTACAATAATATAATTATATTAATGACCACCTAATACAATTATAATTATAATGCGGATCACCAGACAAGTGTTAGATTTTTAACGAGCTATTAAATGATGAAACAGTTAAATAGTGCATTTAAAGTTAAAGGACTATCTAGAATTTGACTCTGCATCACCACACAACCAGTTAATAGGATGTCAGACATGCACTGTTACAAATTCTTTCATCTTATAAAGTAAATTTGTTTTATTTGACATTTTCATTTATGGTTGTTCACTCAACAACTTCCAATGTTTAACAAAAACAAAAATCTGCAGTTTATGAAATAAATGGATAACTGGTAAAAACCTGTGGTGAGCAAAAACTTTTAACTGGTAATGTTGGATTCCCCAACAATTACCATAATCTTTTCCTGGAAAAGGTGAAGGATAGTAAATTGGCCAAATTAGCTTATCTGGTGCATTACAGAGATTATTTAACAACAATTTAACAGCAGCAATTTGAGGCAAGTGTGTGATGATTTAGTTGAATATGTAAACTAGATTTTTTTTTGACAACATATCACTTTAAGTTTCAACAGTGCAAATTTAGGCTGGGTTTATTCTTTGCAGAAATTCCCAAGCTGTGTTAAGAAGGTGGTCAAAAATTATGTATCTATAAAAACGTCCCATTAAGACTAACACTTATACCAAAGACCATTTTTATATTGCTGGTTCAGTCTCTAGGCCCAGACCATAAGTGTAAATAGTAAAAGTGTGTAAAGTGGCCATTTTTTTCACGTTAACACACCACAGCACAGCACACAAATTGAACAATGTGGAATTCTTCTCTGCATTTAACCCATTCACCCAAGCGAAACAGTGGGCAGCGCCCGAGGAGCAGTGTGTGGGGACGGTACCTTGCTCAAGGGTACCTCAGTGGTGCCACTGGCAGTCCTGGGATTTGAACCCATGACCTTCCGATTACAGGGGCGGCTCCCTAACCACCAGGCCACCAGATCTTTTTAAACTCACCGATCTGTGCGGTGTGGCTCCTCCTTGCTTGGTTTTTGGCCTTCACTGCCTCTTTGATGCGGTCCACCTCCTGCTGGTAGCGCTTGCGGTCCCTCATGGCGTTCTCCTTGGCCTCCCTCAGCGCCGCCTCCAGAGCCCGAACCCGCTCAGCCGTGGCCCTCAGACGCTTCTCCAGCTTCGGCAACTCACAGCGCAACTCTGCGTTATCACGCACCAACTTCAGGACGAGTGACAGTGAGAGAGAGCAGAATCAGAATCAGAAAATGTAACTGATCCCTGAGGAAATTGCTTATGTTACGGCTGCACAGACACACAGAGACAAGAAAATATAAAGTCCAAGTAAATCCAATAGAAACAATAGTATAAATACTATAGATACATAACTTACAGTTAAGTATATTAGTAGTGACACAAACAGTGGTTAGAAGTGTGTTATTGCTGTAATAGATATCAGTAGTAGACCAGTTATACTGACATGAGTAGTGATATTTCACATGGTAAGATTATTGGACATAATAATTAGATATTGCACATAATGAAATTATTTAGCACCCAAAAGTAAAACTGCACATGATATTGGACATGGTAAGCCTATTGCACAAAATAAGATAATAAGGCAAATAATGATTGAACCCAGAAAGAAATTGCACAACTGAGTAGCATCAGGTTTTTGCACAGAATATTGTGTGTGAGAGAGACAGGGGGAGGAGTTATAGGGTCTGATGGGTGGGTGTGTGACAGGGGGAGGAGTTATACAGTCTGATGGATGGGTATGTGACAGGGGGAGGAGTTATAGAGTTTGATGGGTGGGTGTGTAATAGGGGAGGAGTTATAGAGTCTGATGGGTGGGTGGGTGATAGGGGGAGGAGTTATAGAGTCTGATGGGTGGATGTGTGACAGAGGGAGGAGTTGGACCTGTGGACAGAACTTTTGCATGATTTGTAAAAATGAAAGAAAATGTCAGCAAGATGACACAGCAGACCTGTTTGTGGACTTTGGTGAGCTGTTCCAGGTTGTTCTCCAGGAACATAATCTTCTGCTTCTGAGCCAGGCTGCCACCCTCCTCAGGATCCAACTCTACACTCTATCAGAAAAACAAAACAAAACACGAGAAATGATTACATGGTTCAAGATTGTACTCACTATGGTTAACCACGGTTGATGCAGGTGTTTGGACCTCTCTGTCACGACCCCCTCGTACGACCAAGGCAAGAAGGAGGCACCAGTGCGGAGTTCCATCATGCTGTATAGGGTTTT
>JBBPCZ010176121.1:0-16088 GCA_037974445.1 Brycinus macrolepidotus
AATCCTCCATTATATAGACATTTACTTATTTGAAAACCATCTATTTCTACATTTTACTCCATAAATGCCCCTTCAGTATCCTCTGTCGCATCACAAGAAACAACAACACAAGAACTATATGTGAAGAGGTTCATGAGTTTCAATGGCTAAGCAACTGCACATGATCATCAGGGAGTCCGGATGCTAGGAGAACTCTTCCTAATTAAATGCTTAGTGGTAACAGTAAAGTTTAGTGGAGGAGGGGTGATGGGCTGAGGCTGATTTTCAGGGTTTTGACTCAGCCCCTCAGTTCTGTTGAAAGCTAATGGTAATAGTACAGCATTTAAAGAGATTATGCACAAGGATCTGTTTCCAGCTTTGTGGCCACAGTTTGCAGAAGATCTTTTCCTGTTCCAGAGTGACTGTGCCCCTGGTGCACAAAGAGAGGAGAATAAAGACATTGTTTGTTGAGCTTGGTGTGGAGGAACTCCAGTGATCTCTATAGAGCCATGACCTAAGACCAGCTGAACAACTTTGGGACCATCTTGAACATCAGTTGTGAGCCAGACCTACTCGTCCAGCATCAGTGCCTAACCTCATATAAGCTGTTTTGACTGACTGGACAAAAATTCCCACACACTCAGAAATCTTGTGGAAATCCTTTACAGTAGAGTGGAGGGTGTTGTGACTGAAAAGGCGGAGGGGGGCTGTATATTAATGCCCATGTTAGTGGAAAGGGATGTTCAATAAGGTCTTATAGGTCTGATGGTCAGGTGTCCACATTGGCTATATAGTGCATATGTGGTGCAGTGTGTGCTGAAAGAGGAAGGAACAAGTGGCAACACACAGGACACTATTGCATCACTATATCGAGTGTGTGTGGGTGAGAGACAGAGAAATGATTCTGTTGATCTGAACACATTTCTTCTGAGCTGTGTGTGCATTTAGGTGTAGTTGTGTTTGTAGAGTGCAGCAGTGTGTAACTGTCTGAGTGCTCAGTAGACTGTAATGTTGAGGAGAGTGTATCTACAGTTGTGCTGTTGCTGTGTATAGTGAAGGTGATCTGGAATTCAGAATACAGTTCTTTTTTCCCGCTGCTTGAGATTTATGAGACTGAAGGTAAGTGTGGTAAGTGTGATATTGTCCTTTTGCCGTGGTTGCTCACAAATAAACAATCCACTGATAAAACACTGATATTTTACAAGCTCTGCTGACCATATAAGTGCACTTTGTAGATGTTAAACCCTTCACTTTGTTTGTCAGTGATCACGACCTCCACAAGAGTTAAGCATGACTTCTGGAGTTCACTGCATTAGAGCTATTTTAACACGTCATTAATACTACAAAATATGTTCTGTTTACTAATTAGAAGAGAAAAAGAACTAAACGAGTTAGAAGTTAGTCAGTTTACACCACAAATTCCATTAACTGTAAAATCACATTGAAAATGTCATAGAGGCATTTAGTTTCAGTCCAAACCAAGCCATGAAATGATCCTCGATTTAGAATAAAGGAAGCTAATTCATGAGCTTCATTTCAGGTTCTAATTAGGGAGGATCAGAATGTGGAATAGTTCTTGAATCATTTATGAAACTCTTCTTATATCCAAAGCAGTAAATTCCAGAAGTCACATGACACTAGTTAGAACCTATAGGAATCAAAACTAGCTAGCTATTCGTTAATACAGTGTGCATTTAGATGATGAACTCATGATCAGTTCGCATAATAAAATCTTAACAAAGAATCAATTTATTACAGCTAATGAAACAGCTATTAGTAACTTTCACATAATAGATGTCCAATTACCCATTGATACAGGTCGTAATGAACAAAGCATAATTTATGACAAATGTACCATTTAAAAAGGTCTTACATGGGCTTTATTTACAAAATAAGAGCTAAATAAACTGAAAATAAATTGTTGCTAAGGTAATGCAGCTTAATGTAAAGAGAATAAACCATTTACAAGCTTCTAATATAGATTTTATTGAACAAAAAACAAGTCTTTATTAAACCCCCGAAAATGTGTTCCTTAACATATATGGGCCAGCTGGTGGCCTAGTGGTTAGGGCGTTGCCCCTGCAATCAGAAGGTTGTGGGTTCAAATCCCAACACTACTAGTGTCACCCCTGAGGTACCCTTGAGCAAGGGACTGTCCCCACACACTTCTTCCCGGTGGCCCTCGTTGGTGGCAGCCCCCAGCTTCACTTGGTGAACGAGTTAAATGCAGAGAAGGAATTTCACACTGATCACACTGTGTACTGTGCTGTAGTGTGTTCAGCCCCCTGGTGGTACTGAACTAGTAGTGAGTGCAGGGCTCAGCCCCCTGGTGGTGCATCTTGGCCTGTTCGGCTCAAGCTACCTTTCAGCACCTGGCCTAACAAGAGCATTGCAATAGCATTATAATTCATACACAGAACCTCATCATGTGCAAATATGTCCCTTTCTTTTCTTCAGCGATAATTTTAACACAGAGCATGTTCCCCGATACCCTACTGGGCAATACAGGTGGATGGTCCTTTCAGAAAACTTCATCTCACTCTCAGCTTCATTCTCAAGTAAAAGCAAAACTGTCAGTTTCTAGTAAACTTGCATTCAAAACAGTTTACATATTCATTTCCAGAATTTTTTTTTCACATTTAGGTATAATTTATACTTACAAAAGTAAGTATATATGTTAAATAGATATATTATGAGAAATTTAGATAGTGTCTCAGTTTTTAAATCTACGTTTTTTTTAAATATAAAATTGTAAATGTATGAATATTACTGAGCATTGTGAAGTCAATTGTTTGTTCACATTTAACACTTTTCTACAGAGACATGATGGACATTTTGATTAAGAAACAAAGAAAATGTATCAAAATGAGCTTCCAAAGTGACTGTTTTCATATTATCAACACTCTGGAAACAAATTAACAAACTATATATTGACAATATGTAAACTTTTATTTTATTATATTAACCATCATTATGATTGTGATTTATGGCCCAACCTAAGAAAGTAAAATAAAATCATACACAATGATTTGGAGTTACACAAACCTGGGGTTTTAATTTTTGATGACACATAAATGACAAAATATGTCTTGGTCAGGTGGGTACAAAGAGCAGAGGCACTTGCAAGAGATACTTGTGAAAGTTTCATCAGGAAAAATGGCACGAAAACATCAAACAAAAGAGACGCCATAATAGTGCTGGCTCAATATCACAGTTCATCAAACACAATAACAGAAAAAAGAAGGATAACTCCAGAGATGTGATGATCAGTCCAATAACATCAGAAGAGGGTTGGAAGAATGAAAAGGCTCTGATCTGATACTGGGTCCTCCTTCCCTGCTGGGGTATGTGGTGGAGCCGCTTCACTGCTGATACAAAGACACAAACGACACACAGACAAACCAACAGTTACTATGTCGGTGAATGGACACTGGATTCTGGGTTGAGCTGGACTTAAGTAGAGAAGACAAACAGGGTGAAGCTATTTGATGACGTGGGTAAAACCAATGCAAAAGTAAGAGCAGGAGGTGTGGAGAGGGAAGCCCAGGCTCAGTACTCCGGAGACCTGGATGGCCAGGGGTGTGGCACCCGAGCCACAGCCATAACAAAAGTCAGAAATGAACAGAAATTTTAACTGATGCAGAAGATTTGAGTGATATGTCTCTGCCTGGATAGATACAGAGAATGTGGAAGCACTGACCGGTCATTTGAGATGTTCACACCAGTGCTTCAGAACTTCAGTCTTTCACAATGACCACTCCATCTCCACCAGCAGTGCTGTAGTGAACTCTGGCAGGATCTGATGGAGACCAAACAGTGGATAAATTAACACACTAGGACATTAGAATGATTATAACCGTTTGATTGTGTAGTTTGTACCTTTGGTTCTCTTGGTGTAATAGACCACCGCTACTACAATGTGGAGAAAGACCACAGTCACCAAGGCGAAGGGGACGAAGGGCAGAGACTGTGGAGAATCTGCAACAAACAGTGTATACTGAAATAGTTGATCCATTTTATTATAGTTCCTATTAATTTAAATACTGAATTTTGAATAAAAAAAGTAAGAGTGGTTCACCATAAACAGTGAGCCTGATGTCTGTGTATCCACTCCCTTTGACATCACACCTGTACACTCCCCCATCCTCTTCAGTCAGGTGGGATATGAGTAGAGAGAGTTTTCTAGGAGAGTGAGCATCAACCAGCCGAACTCTTTGTAGATCACTCTCAGTTAATATCACTTCCCATGTGTTTCTGTCTGTGCTGTGTTTCTTCCAAGTCAGTGTCTCAAGTGTGGGTTTTAGGTCAGTGCAGCAGCACGGCAGCAATACTGACTCTCCTGTATGAGCCGTGATGTCTAATACCGTCCCACTGAGTGTCAGAGTGCAGACTGCAAAAACACAATTCGGCAAAGTAAGATTAACCCTGTGGTCCAAGTCCAAAGTTTTTTGAAGTCATTCTAAGAAGGACTATTCTAGTTCATATTGCAGTCTATTTATCCATTCTATAATAAGCTTTAGGAAGTCTACAGATCTCAATACACACATGCTAAGAGGGTCTCACTAAAGAATCATAGGATGTTAATTATCAAACAAATCAGTTAATCTCATATGTTTTGCTCTGCTAGAGCTGTCCATATCAACTTCAGGTTCTGTTATTGTAGAGTGGTATCATTTAGGTGCAGCAACTGCTTGATTGTGAGGTTGCCCCATTTATCACTGATCAGTTTTTGACTACAGGAGCACTGCTGAGTTATTTGAATGTATTTCTGTTTGTATTTCTAGTCGCGTTAATAAAGAAACTCAAAATTCTGCTTTTATCAATATGGGCACCAAACTGTAAAGCAAGAATTTCTATTTCATATATACCATTCAGGGGTGAGGCAGGATTTAGGAATTTCCTTGAAGAGAAGCCGAGCCATTTAGGCACTTTGGGGGTACTATTGGCAGATGTATGCCCCTGCATACCTCTAAGGGACCAGCCTGGGGCTGGACCTACACCACCCCCTAGAGGGAGAGTCAGGACTGGGGCTGCCATGGAAAGGCATAGGGCACCTTTGCATGTTCACCGTACTAGAGTATGAGAGATTCCTTGTGTGTTTACAACTACCAGGTATGCTCTGTTTTTAACCCCATGGATAATACATGGATAATACCTATTTTGTACCTGTAGCGTTTGTGCTTTCAGATCATCATGGCTGTGGCTGGACCTCACAGCGTGAACAGTTGGACATACATATTTGCTGCTGTTTTGATAATTAATTTGTCTATCCTGAGTTGTCTTTTTCCTTTTTTTTCTCTTTGAGCTTCTTTTGTTTTGTATTGTTTGGTTTAGGTCGTTTTATAGTGTTTTGTTTATATTGATTTGTGTTCAGTTTTATTCTTGTTTTTTTTTTATGTGTCTTTGGTATTTGCCCAATTTCATCCTGTTAAGTATTGTCCTTATCGTTTTTTTGCATATTGTTTGTATACTATAAATATTAGTGTCTTTATTATTGTTGTTGTTTAGCCTTTAAGGTTCTATCTGATTTTGGTTTGTTTCTATATGTTTTGGTTTAACTTTAATTTCGATGTAGCAATTTAATTTTATTTATTGTGGTCATTTCATTGTCAACTGAGCTCAGTCCCCCTGCGCTTGTAATGGAGGTAATTTGCCCCAGTTTTGTTTTGTGTGTACTGGTCAATGAATGTGCCCAGCAGTTTGAGTTGCCTGGTACCTTAATATAAAATTGTTTTTTCTTTCTTTGTCTAAGCAGGTCTTGGATCTCCTTGGGGAGGCTGGTCACCTGGTGGTGGAACTCCATCCTTGCACGTGGCTGGTTTAACACAGAGTGCTTGGTGTCTGCTGTGTCTTCTTGATCACTTTCCGTGTGTGTGTGCACATTGTGCTGGTGTAATCCTTGGAGTACTGTGACGTTCCCGGTCGGCGCCCGCTAGAGGCCGCCATTGTTTAAATTTGTATGTGAGGCTTTTATTTTGACACGGGAGTGAGGGTTCCCCGGCCGGCTTGTCAATAAAGGTCCACAGCTGGCCGGGGATTTAGTAATAAGGGGGTTAGTTTTCATTGGTTCCTGTCTGTGTTTGAGTATGTATATAAGTGTTCCTTTGTACTTGGTTTGGTGTTGGTTCACTGACGTTTTACAGGCATCCTGTCACCTGAGTTGCTTTGTTTATGTTCAGGCCCTCCTGCCGATTTGTGGTGTTCTGGTTCTGAATAAAAGCAAAAGAAATGGACGTCTGCTTCTGCGCCTCCCTTCCCTGCCTGATGACAGGCTGCCACATGACAACACCACTCCATGTTAGCTTGCCTTCCCAAGATAACATATGCCTGTGGCATGTACTGTTCTCCTTTTTTTTTTTTAGACCAAGTCATGCAATTGATAGAATTGTAATTTTGTGAATCTGTTTCAAGGAAAGTTTTAAAAACAGATGTAATAAATTTCTTCTTTGGTGGTTTTCTTCTGATAATGGATTGTTCTTGCCACATAAGCTCTTCTCTTTCTGCAGTGTTAGCGTGTTCCACCACAACATGCTAAACCCTAGAGCTTCCAAGTTCTCCCTCACTCTTTTTCTGGAACACGGGTGTTCAGCCACCCTACTTAAGTTGAGCAACTCATAATAGATAGATAAATAGATAGAAACTTTATTTATCTCCAAGGGGAAATTCAGCTATCCAGTAGCTCATTCATAAATAAAATAATTAAAATGAATATAACACTAAAATAGATAGAATAATAAATAGAACAATTAAATAACGCTAAAAAGTAGGAAAACAAAAAAAAGGGCCAAAGAGCACTAAAGAGTCTTATTGCCGTGGGGACAAAGGACCTCCTGAACCGCTCAGTTCTGCAATGTAGTGAGAGGAGCCGCATGCCACTGTTACTCCTCTGTCCAACCAGGAGGCTGTGGAGAGGGTGTCGACTGTTGTCCATAATAGCTTCTAGTTTGTTCAATGTGCCCCTTTATTCCACTGTTTTAACTGAGTCCATCCTCCTGCCAAGCACTGAGCTGGCTTTTTTCACCAGCCTGTCCAGCCGTGTTTTTGTCTGGCAGGCTGCACCTCCAACATACAGCAGCATAAAAGAGGACACTGGCTACCATAGTGTGATAAATATGTGCCACATCTCATCGCACACATCAAAGAACCTCAGCCTCCGCAGGAAGAAGAGGCGACTCTGCCCCTTCTTGCAGAGGGCATCTGTGTCCGGGGACCAGTCCAGTTTTTCATCCAATATGACCCCCAGGTATTTGTAGGAGGTCACCACCTCAGTGACCTGCCTTTGTATGGAAACTGGCAGATGGGTTGGCCTAGATCTTCTGAAATCCACCACCATCTCCTTGCTTTTAGTGGTGTTAAGGTGGAGGCAGCTCCTACTGCACCAGTCCCTGAAGGCTTCCACAAGGTCCCTGTATTCCTGCTCCAGTCCACTCTGAATACATGCCACAATAGCTGTGACATCAGAGTATTTTTGCATGTGGCAGGATTTTGTGCTGTATTTGAAGTCCGTAGTGTAGAGTGAGAACAGGAATGGTGCTAAAACTGTCCCTTGTGGAGCCCCTGTGCTGCACCTCATCATCCTAGAGACGCAGTTTCTCAACCTGACAAACTGAGATCGTTCTGTCAGGTAGTCTGTTACCCAGGACGTCAGGAAGGGATCCACACCCATCCCCTCCAACTTGTCCCTCAGTATGAGAGGCTGGATTGTATTAAAAGCACTTGAGAAATCAAAGGATAAGATTCTCACATAACATCCTGGCTCCTCAAGGTATGTGTGGGTCCTATGCAGCATGTGAAGAACTGCGTCCTCCACTCCAATGTGCTCCTGGTAGGCAAACTGGAGGGGGTCCAGTGCATGAGTGACCTCTGGCCTCATGAGGTGAAGGACCAGACGCTCCAGGGTCTTCGTAATATGAGATGTTAAGGCCACCGGGCAGTAATTGTTTATCTCAGGCGGTCGCCCTACTTTGGGAACTGGTACGAGACAGGATGTTTTCCCCTGCGCCGGGACCTTACCTAGTCGTAGATTGATATTGAAGAGCCACTGGAGGGGCTCAGCTAGCTGGGCTGCAGAGTCCTTCAAGAGTCTTGGACACACACCATCTGGACGTGCCGCTTTCCCTGGTCACAGTCTTTTAAGCTCTGCCTTCACCTCATCGGCTGTGAAGGATGGGTGATCAGATGTAACGAGTGTTGCAGCTGCAGTGGTGGAGGGACTGTCACATACAGGAGCCCGCAGAGTGGATAGTGAAGCAGGAGCAGCATCCAAAGTGGTGGTTGAGGAGCCGTTGTTTACAGTAATGTGTTACATTATGAAAAACATTGCACATACCCACATCACTGCTTGCAGTGGTTGTAAAAACTATTTAGTAATATAAAGTAAAGCTAATTTAATTAATAACAGGACAATGGCAGACATTATTCTAATGCAAGTGAGTAAAACAGGTTTTTAAATGGGATTTAAAAATTTTTGTATTTTATCAGAGGCACTAATATTTTGTGAGACATTATTCCAAAGTTTGGGAGCAGTGCTGGAAAAGGCTGAATCACCTTTGTAGTTTAATCCAGACCAAGGGATAGAAACAAGCAATGATCAGAAGATTTGTCAAGTAAGAAGATGCAAATATAGTGGGGCAATGTAGTTCCCAAAAAAACAAACAAAACTTTAAAATTAATTCTGTATTTTACTGACAGCCACCGAAGACCTGATGAGGGGTTTAAAGCAACCCACATCAAAAGTGCATATAAAATGGCTGAAAATGACTAATTTCAGCCTGCATTAGTAGCAGCAGAGAAGAAAAGTCCATGTGAGCACAAACTGACTTGCTCTCTCAAACAAACAGACTTTTAACTCTTTTCGGTCACGTAGCTCATCTCTCCTAACGCCATGTGTTCTGGCCCAGTGAAGTGACATCACAATGGCCAACGTTCGATGAATGTTTAGCTTCACAAGATCGATTTGTTTCTCCACGTTTTGTCTCTGACCGGCCGCCTTAGCTGTGATGTCACAGACTCTCTCTCTCTGATACACATTTTTCGCTCTCTCTCACCATACACCACAGAGGCGACTCAACCACAAAAATCGATTCTTTAAAGAATCAATACTTGGCCGCTGATCAACCAATCAAAAATCTGAAAACACACGCACTACACCGGATATTTACAGATGTTTTTGATGTTGGAACAATGCCAACATTTAAAAAACTGTAGGAGGAGAAGAGGCCCCAAACACCAGCTATAAAAAGAATAGTAATAAGCATAAAATGTATTTCCGTGAGAAAATGCAAGTGTGATTGCGTGGTTGCTGTAAAACTAATGTCTGGAGACCAATGTCAATGTTTTCTCTCTTATTCATTACAGACAAGACTCGACCACAAAAATGGATTTTTTAAATGACCAATACTTGGCCCCTGATCACCTGATCAACACACTGTATGATAACAAAATTTTGACATTGGAACCATGCTCATATTTTGAAAGCTGTAATAGAAGAAGTGGCTCCAAAAATCAGGTGGAATGAAAATAACAATAATAACTAGAAAATGCATTTCTGTAAGAAAACGCAAAGTGTGATTGTGTGGTAGCTATAAAACCAGTATTTGGAGACCACCAAACATTGGATTCAGGAAAAAAAAAATGCTCCCTACACAGTCTCAAACTCACGATGTTTTGGTTCAGAAATGGAGGCACTACCTGTTGAGCGATGGGGCAGGTGGGGAGGCGTGGCTCTTACCAAGTCATTTATGGTAACGGCTGAACTCATAGCAGCATTCACGTGCTGATTATTTTTGATGGAACCATAACAAACTGTCACACACTTTTTTTTATCTGTCTTTTTTTAGTGTCTGAAAGTCAGTTTTATGAGTGTGCTGTGTGTTTTGCTTCGTGTTTGTTTCTTCGCCTTTGTTTTTTTTTTTTTTTTTGTTCTGTCCTCAGCTTCCATACGGGTCATACCACCAGCTTTCTCACCACACTGATCTAAAATGGGGCTCAACTCTTGCCTCTTGCCTCTCGATGTCGCCTCTCAACAAGTGCAACGCACCAGATGTTAACAGATGTTTATTTCAAAAGCTCTAAGAGGAGAAGCGGCTCCAAAAAAAGCTAATCACACTAATAAAAAAAAAATAAAAAAAAACTTAAGAACAACATGTATCAGATTAGTAAAATCTTTAACCATGGCCTTGGGCGGACATCAAACATGGACAAAGAAGTCACCAAAGACTAAAATCTTATCACAGTGGGGCACAACAAATGAGAGGAAGTCAGATAGAAAGCATATATTGTATTTTGGTGGCCTGTGCACTAAAACACATAGCACAGGGCATGACAGCTCGATCTTAAAGTTCTGATACTCAGAACTAGAAAACAAACTAGCTGGCACCAATAAACATTTGAATTTTTTTTGTACTCAGTAGCCACACTGCCACCACAGCCTGTAGTCCTGAGTGAATTAATAAAGCTGGAGTCACTGGGAGCAATTTCACAAAAGTAGTATAATATAGTTGCTATGTCTATGTTTAACTAAACTTTTGAATTGCAATGGAGAATACAGGTTAAAACAATGTTTTACCTTCAACAATGCGCATGATATCTGTGTATCCACTCATTTCAACCTCACATGTGTACCATCCTGCATCCTCTTCGGTCAGGTGTGATACGAGTAGAGAGAGATTTCCTGGAGAGTGAGCATCAAACAGCTGGACTCTGATTCTGGACTGATCCCTCTCAATTAAGTACATTTTTGTTTTGTTAAAGAATTTCCAGACAAAACTACGAGGTGTGCTGTGGTCAGTGCAGTAGCAGGGCAGCAGTACTGAGTCTCCTGTATGTACTTTGATATGCAGCGTTGTTCCTCTGTTCACAAGAGTGCAGCCTGTGGAAACACATTTCAATGTTATTCCATGGAAACTCCCAGAAGCTGGCCAAGAATTTTGATTTAAAAAAATAAATAAATAATAAGACAAAGTATCTGTACAGTTCATCTGTACAGTTCACAGTTTCCTCTAACAAAACATACTTATGAATGTTATTTCAAAACAACATTTTAAATATAAAGTTAATGTCTGTATAGACTGAGCTGAATTTATCTTGAAGTCTCTTTCAGAGACACCAAACAACCTTAGTGGGCCATAAAGAGGCATATAATTTACAACAGTGTTGCCAATGTAAGTACCACTTTATATTATTGTCAATTATTGTATAAGTACACAGTTATATGCATGCATTAACGATGTTACTACCTGCATTCACTGTTATAAAAGGGTTTGCAGTAGTACAGCTTATATAAAGGCACCGTTCTCTTCTGTGATTACCCATATGCAATAGGGTGAACTGCTGTTTAAGACTTTACAGAATGTGACAGGAGGTGTGTAATTACCTACATTAAGATCTCTTTACTGCATTTACACAGGAAACTTTACAGCTTTAAAGCCAGAGATTCACTTAAGTCAGCTTGTCACAACAAACTACAGCTGGCTAAACATTAGGAAAACTGGCATTTCCTTTGCAGACAACTTCCTGTGCTCATAATGTAGGCAATTGTACGTTTCCTGTTACAACTGAAAAGTCTTTTCTGGAGCAGTTAATACAAATGCAATTCCCCTATCCTAAATATTCAATGTGTTTAACTGGAAGACCTTCCATAAGTGTCTGTATCATAATACACTGTAAAAAAGTGGCATTTTAGCTTAAAAAATAGTTACTGGACTGCCTTTATATTTTGAGTTTACTGAGCTTCTAATGATAAGCTAACAAAATGTTTTGTATTCTGTTCACCTATAATTTGAAGTTCAATGAACTAAAAATTTAAGACAACCCAGAAACGTTTTAAAATTAAAATGCCTTTTTTTTTTTTCCTTTTTATTCACCTTTCACCAAAACGTAAATAAACTAGCCAAAAGCAGATAAGGAGAAACTTGTCCATCAGGCTGGGAAAGGTGAGCTGTATGAGTTTATATCTAAGTATATTAACCAAAACAAGACATTTTAATTGGTGTTTTAAAGTAGGTGAATCTTTTCAATCTGCCGATTTACAAATTGTGTCGCTAATGATCTCGAGTTTGCTGTAAACCCCTCAATTTTGTTTACATTTTGACTTGGTGAGTAGATGTTTGCAGTGTAGGTCAGACATCCATAAGTTTTTGTGGCATCCCTGGCCAGCGGCCACTAGAGGCCTCTCTGCCCTTATTTTGCCCTTGTGTGTGTACACCGGTTCCTAGTTTCTTGTTATTGTTTACAGCTGTCCGGTGTTTCAGTTTAAGTGCTTGTCTGTTTTCATTGGTTCTGTGTTCTACTCATGTTTGTATTTAGTCTCCCCTGTGGAGGAACCCGAGGTCGGTCCTCCATCACTTATGGGTGGTTTACCCGTCTGTAGTGTGTGGTTTATCCCTTTGAGTTACTTTGTATTCTGGCCCTTGGGCCTTTTCTTGTGTTTAATAAAAGTTCAAAGTCATGGTTATCCGCATCTGCGCCTCCCTTTCTGCCTGGAACCACAGCCACGTGACAGTTTTTAATGATGCTCAATTTAGTAAATTCTTTTTTCTGTAAAAATCTTTTTTTTCAGGTGTTTTGCATTGTCGTTGACTCAAAATTAAATAATAAAAATAGTACATTTTGGTGTAATTGCAAAAATGCCCCAAGATCATGTCCTGCCATTAGATATAAATCAGGCACTGGTGTCCTGCTATATGGCACATTTATTGGCACCCTTAACAATTCCTATAAAAAATGTAACTGAAGAATTTTTGTAATTTATACTTTTTTAAGTTGATCAGAGTGTCTAGGACCTTTTGATTAGTAATACATGGCTTCCTGTGTTTCTGGGATATAAATATGACATGACACAGTGGCCTATTTTTCTTAGCCACTGTTCAAAAAAAGAGAAAAACAAGAGAACCTGCCATTCATGTAAGGCAGATGTGTGTGGATCTTCATAAGTCAGGAAATGGCTACAAGAAAATAGCTACTCGCCTGAACGTGCCCGTATCCACAGTCAGAGCAATGATTAAAAAGTATAAAACAACTAGAACTGTGACAAACAAGGTTAGATGAGGACCCAAGTTTATCATGCCACCAAGCACAGTGAGGAGGATGGTAAGGGAGGTAAAAAAATTCTCCAAAGCTCACTGTTAGAGAACTACAGCAAAGAGTGGCATCTTGGGGTAACTAAGTCTCCATAACAACTATTAGACGCTATCTACATGCCAACAGGTTGTTTGGAAGGCACGCCAGGAAAAAGCCTTTTCTGTCCTACAAATGTGTGGAGTTTGTGAAATGTTATAGGAGAAGATTAAGTGCTGTCCTATTGGCAAAAGGGCACTGTACAAAGTACAAACAGCAGGGATGTCAACAATTGTGGCACATATGATTTCATGTAAAAAATGATATTTCTTAATATGGGATTTTTTCCCCACTGAATAAATGTACTCAAAGGTTAGATTTTTTTCCCTTTTTTCTCTATGATATATTTACAAAATATATATATATATATATAATATATATTTACAAAAAATTATTTTAAGGCTTTATAGACATCTTTAACAGGGATGCCAATAAATGTGGAGGGAGCTGTATGTCAGGAAAAAAATCAAAGAATATAATTTTTCAGAATGCAGTAAATAGCAAAAAAGGTGGTTGAATAACATGAAAATATATATTTTTATGTTATCCTGTAACAGTAAAAATGCCACCACACTTACCTTCAGTGATATGAAGCATAATGAAGAGAAGACAAAAACTCTGCAACATTCTCACTGTTAAAATAGCACTGACCTCCCAGTACACTGTCCGCTACACACCTAGCACTATACTGGTCCTGTATACACACACCAAGTACGTGACACTATGATGAAGTTAGCACAGACTGACTGAGCAGCACAGAGAAGCCATGAGAGAACACTCTTGACCAGGGCTCATCTGTTCTTTGAAGTTCTCAGCAGCAGATTTGTGCGAGTAGCAAAACCACACACGCACTGACAATTTCCTCTTCCTATTGAGGTCACTAGTTCCCTCCTGCTTTGTGGTGAAATACATACACCAAAAAGTAAGTGCAACTGCAGCTGACATAGGGTGATGGTGGGGTTTATAGGCAGGGGCTGCTTCAGAAGAGAGAAGCAGACGAATCAGAAGGGCCTAAAAGAAATGCATGTTTTCCACGCAACTCTGTTGACTGCTTTAACTGTAGCAGAGTCTGGAACCATGTACTGGGTCTGGGGGTCCAGTCTACCAGGTGTGTAAGCAAACTGAACTACACATGGATATGTCTGCAGAGTTTTCTCTCTGTGGGATTAGCATTAAAATACTACAAGGAGGGATGATGCACTTCATGCACTTCCCTTGCCTGGTCCATGTCTTTCCATGTCTTGTAGTGTCTTTTTTCTTCCCTTGCCTGGTCCATGTCTTTCCATGTCTTGAAATGTCTTTCTTGTTCTGGTGCTGGGTTGCATTAAGTTGTTTGCCCCAGGTGTTTGCTTTAAAGCATTGGTCACCAACGCTGGTCCTGGAGATCCACCTTCCTAAGAAGTATAATCCCAGCCTCAATCTGCATCACCTGTGGTGCAACATCAGGGACTTCTGAAGAAGTTCATTAGCCAGAGCCAGTGCTGCAGATTGTGGCTGTAAAGCTGATCTCCATGACCAGGGTTGGTGGCCATTGCTATAGACTGATCACAAACCCCTTTAACCATTACTATACATCACTCTATATTTTAACAATGTTAGCTTCAGCCTGAGCCAATTTTGTATGGCTTATGATGTTACCAACTGCAGTGTTTATGAATAAATTGTAAATATGCGATCGGCCATATGAGCTGTCTCCAGCCCACGGACGAGAAGATTGAGACCCCTGTCCACAACGTCCTGGCAATTTCTGACTCATATTATAATCATACTGGATATGTGGTAGCTTTAAAATATACTTGAAACTGATTTTTCAAATTGAACACCCTTAAACGCTAGCAGCTTTTCAGTTCAACACTGATCTGTGCCTTTTAAAACCATAAAGACTGAAATGAGGTCACTTAGCACAGACCACAAACCACACATATTTAAAGGTCAAACTAACTTGGTGTGGCATGTTTAAGCAGTTCTCCCCAGAACTAATCAGAGGCCACTCAAATTGTTGTTTCCTCTGTTGTCTTTTGTGGTTCATTGTTTCACAGCACACGCACCCACCCTTCTGGCATCAGCAGCTGACTTGGGACAGGTTGGGGATTAAGGGGAGAAATGACCTGGACATTTCAGATGATAGAAGAATATTTTTCACCAGTCAGTTTGATGAAGGAAGAAAATGGAAGTGATGGGGGGCTTCTTGCATTGCTTTATTCTAAACATTTGCAGATTTTACCGTAAACAAATAACATGATGTGAAACAGTGAACTATATTTTTTATAATATAAACTCCACACACCCCTCAGAATGGGAAACCGTATCTTTCCTCAGGCCATCAGACTCCTCAACCAGAACCAAAACGTAAACTTCAGAATTCAGTGCAATCTTACCACAGAGGGTACTGAAGTCTGAAAGAGATCTGTGTAATTTCCATCAGTTAAAAAAAAGTTATAAACAGTGTTTCACCCTTAATAATCTGTCTGATCTCTATGTATTTACTTGCTTCAATGTTGGCATACCTGTAGACAGAGATTTCCTGGTGCTTGTATAGTTCTGGAATCTAGTGGACAGATAATTTATTCATACAAGAATGATTGGAATAGTATCCATATATATCAGGTTTCATTCCATATATATCCACTTTCATTCCATATATATCCGCGGTCATTCCATATATATCAGTGTTCATTCCATATATATCAGTGTTCATTCCATATATATCAGTTTTCATTCCATATATATCAGTTTTCATTCCATATATATCAGGTTTCATTCCATATTAATCAAGTTTCATTCCATAAATCCGCTTTCATTCCATATATATTAGGTTTCATTCCATATATATCAAGTTTCATTCCATATATCCGCTTTCATTCCATGTATATTAGGATTCATTCCATATATATCAGCGTTCATTCAATATATATCAAGTTTCATTCCATATATATATCAGGTTTTATTCAATATATATCAAGTTTCATTAAATATTTCCTGTTTGGCTTTCC
>JBBPCZ010176164.1:0-16084 GCA_037974445.1 Brycinus macrolepidotus
AGACAACCAATCACACGACATATCCTATCACACAGCAAACAAGCAATCACTTAACTGGAATAAGACACACATGGACTTGCTATCAGTAGCCTAGCAACCCAGCTAATTAGCTAAATGCTACCAGCTGGGCTGCTCTGCTACCGATAGCCCCTCTCACCACAACACATGACGTCATCACTGCCAGGGCTGCACGTGTCCAGGGCTGCACGTGGTTAAAACTCAGGAGACAGACTCGGGAGGGGGCGTTACCGAGGCGGACCAGACGTGACAGTTAAGCAATTGGTGACTCTTAGAAGCAATTGGTGACAGAATTACTGTAGAGAGCAACATAAGTTTGTGAACTTATTAAAATGCCCAAAAATGAGCGATGCTCATAATGCGTGCATTTGTTCAATATCATATGAAAGCCAATAAAGTAAATATTGCTACTTTATAGGCAGGTTACATTTAAGACTCAGCAAAGTACATTTCCTTCTTACTCAAAATATGAACCAAGTAGCAAGTCTATGATTATAATATCTATATTTTTGTTATATTGTGCACTGCAAAGTGCATAAAACCTCAGAAGTTTTCAAATATTGTTACATTACCCCTTGCCCAACTTTTTGGAATTGCTCTTCATTTGGTATTGTAGATAACGCTCAGTGACTACAACCAATCAATACTGCATATTCATTTACTGTGAAATCAACCCGCCCTCCTACATCATGCAGTGCGCGTGCCCACATCAACAGTGTATAGTAAAGTATGATCAGTCTCTGTCTGCTCAGTTCAAAATAACAAGATCTAACTAAAATGACTCAAATTTCTTTGTGGGTGATTCCTCTGGATTCCTTCTGGATTCTTGGTGCTTTTGCCTTCACAAGCAAAAAATAAAAATAAAGCTTGAGATATACTATTACATTAATGAACTTCATTTAATTATGATGATGAGACAGCAAAACAGTTTCATTTAGAAAATTTTGTTTCATTAACAGCTGTTTTTTAAACGCTTTAACGCTGCTACCATAATGCTAATTTCCATCAGCACCCATATGGATCAAGCTAACAGTGTTGTTTGTTTACTAGCCCAGTTTAATTACACTATAATACACTCGAATAAACAGACCCATTAATAACTGAACCACTAATGTCTCTATAAACATTAGAGGAAGAATCACACAGCTCACCCCCAAACCCCCCACCCCCCATCCCCCCTTCATGAATTAGTTTCGTTTTTGGTCTGTTTAACCTTGTTCTGACGGAAGGCGGCTGCCTTAACTGCAGAAGGTGGAACATCAGCAGGGTGCAAAAACAGAACTGGGGTGTCCAAAAAAAGGAACTACACCACAGTTTTTTGGCTGTTGTTGTTGTTAGGACAAGATATTATTCATTATAAGGCTTTTCAGCAGGATTTGTAATTCAGCCAGACCGCTGTTATCGGGAGATGTTGACAGTTGCAGAATACCTCTCAACCAGTAATACCGCAGGACAGAACTAACTGTGATATAATGCCTCAGGCAAGAGCAGCTATAGACTCTGAAGATACTCTCTGCATTTTTTTCAGTGAATCCTTCAGTTAGTACCAGTGGTGGCTGGTGATAATTTTCTTTTTTTTTTTGGGAAGGGGTATGGAGTCTTTGGGGGCACAAACAAAGGGTGGCAGCACTTCATAGGTCAGCCAAAAAAAATGTCTAAAAACACAAGAACACACTGTAATGTTGCCAAAACACTGACCAGGTGCACTCCTTTCTTTTTTGGCTTACAAATTCCTCATTTACTTTCTGGTTAGGGCCAGTCTTCTCAGTCACCAGTCTCTGTTCCATTAACAGCATGGCCAAAACATTCAGCCTCTCTTGGGGTATGGTGTATCTGAGAAATGTTTTAATTCTTTTTAAGGTTTAGAAGTATCCCTCAGATTCCAACATGAGTGTGATGATGAGGATCACAGGAGAGTGACAGTCTATGAAAAGACTTCACGATTACTCTCCATTAACAAACTGAATAGGTCCACAGCATCACGACAGACTTTGAACTCTTACTTGCTGTAGATGAGACAAAGCTCTGTCTTCAGCTTGCTTCTACCGAGCACGCCTTCAAGGCGCTACAAGAGGCAAGGTTGCGGGTTCAACTCTGAATACATTTTCAGCTGGTGGCCTGGTGGTTAGGGACTTACCCCTGTGATCGGAAGGTTGTGAGTTCAAATCCCAGGACTGCCAGTGGCACCACTGAGGTACCCTTGAGCAAGGTACTGTCCCTGCTTACTGCTCCCCGGGTGCTGTGTTGCTGGCTGCCCACTGCTTCACTTGGGTTAAACGCATAGAACACTTTACACTTTACTGTTCATACCTGTCTCACTGCAAAAGATGGCACTGACGAGTTGGTTTGTGAAGGAGAAACATTCCCTGGTAGGTCCCAGGATATTATCAGACCTATAGAAAGAAAACAAAATATTATTTAGGGATGCCACAGGGACCATGGAATGGAGAGAATTTCTGTGAAGGACAAAGAGAATTTATAATATTAATCAAAGAAACCAAGATAATAATAGAGAGTGAGAAAATAAATAATAATAATTATATTAATAACAGGAATACAGCTGCTACCTGATCTTTTCTTTTTCAAGTTGAAACTGCTGGATGCACCCATGAAATGGGTCCAAATCTATGTTTTTCTTCTTCAGCCTGGCATAGAGGAGGTGAAGGATGTGTGGCATGATGTGTTGAAAAAGTTGTAGAAAGACAGTACTGGGGTCAAAGTCATTTGAGTCTTGTATGCTCTCAAAACAGTGCATGAGGTTCTCTCTGCGCTCAAATATGGTATTGATGGCACTGACATTGCTCTGTGTTGGCATTCTATGGGCCACTGAAAAAAGCAGGCAAACCTACCAAGGGCATTACTCACTTTGAATATGTGAAAGGCGGTCTATAAGTAAGTAAGTAAAGGAAAGTGGCCCTTATACTCATGCATGAACACACCACAGCAGAGCACACAATGTGAACAGTGTGAAATTCTTTCTTTGCATTTAACCCATTGACCCGAGTTATGCAATGGTAAGCCGGCGACGCATTGGGTACCTCAGTGGTGCCACCATGACCTTTCAATCGCTGGGTCAACTCCTTTAACCACCAGGCCACCAGTTAAGCTGCTGTATGTAGCAGTGGATGCAGTGGGGTACACAGGTTACACATCTTGATTTTTCTTTGAACACCTGCAGTGGCTCCATCATATCCCTAGCAGATGACCATACTTTTCTGATTCTCATGAAGGATGGCAGCAAGATGCATTTTTAGTTTTCAGTGCTGTAGCAGTGGAGTCAGCTATGACTGACTGCAAAGGGAAGAACTAAAAAAATCTTTCCTCCATGTTGATTTTGTCATCAAAATCATGAAAATGTAATCCCTCAAGTCTCACAATTTGTAACTATATGGCAATATCCATTTTCTGATCCACTGTCTGCATGGATTGAAAAAAGAAAATCACCACTCTGGGTTTCTTTGATGATATATTCTCTCACAACAGTCAACATACAGTCCAGTAGCTTGTTCTACATAGTTTTTGAAGTTCCCTTAAATGCAAGAGCTTTCTTTAGGTTTTCATCACTTCATCAAGTGCCATTCTCTAGGCTTTGAAATAAATCACTTGCATTCTCTAGGCTTTCAACCCTCCATCAAAGGAGGCAACCAAATCCACCAACCCTGGCTTTTCAGAGCTCTCACTCTTATTGTGGCTATGCAAAGCCAACCAAAAGCTCTATAAAATTTCACAGTCTATTGTTCTGGACAGGATGAGTCGATTTTGTCATGTTTTCGTTGTGCTTTCTAATGCCAGTGCTGTAGCCTTCATCTAGCTGTTCAGCAATGCTAGGCCTGCCAGAAAATACCCTCAAGCTATTGTGTAGATGGCTATGGCCACTTTTGTTTTTATAAAGAGACAAAAAAGTCTTGTAACCTCGCCGTTGTCCACAGAGCTTCAGTGCCGACACTTTGAAATAGCAAAGAGGGAAGGCAATAAAAGCTAGCAACATCTAGCTAGTCAATTCGGGACAAGGCCTGGGTGTATGCTTATCTATGACAGGGTCAGTCTGGTCCATGTAAATTATTCTTTTTTTTCTTCCAGTGAATGCCTGAAATAACAGAATTTCTGGGGTTCCACTTGAAGCTGCCATCTCCTGAACGTACTGGTCAGCTGGCTAAGGAGCAGAAGTGACAGTCACGCAAACATAATTATATTAATGTGTGAACATGAAAGATGTGAATTGTCCAATCACATTAGATAAAAAAAAAAAAACAGGTCACATTAAAGGACTCAGAAATTAAAGGACTCACATGTTGTCTCACCCGCAAAGTATGTATTTACCCAAAAATTAAACAAATACAATTTGGAACCAAAATTTAATGAAAGCATTATCTAATTTATGTTTAACATGTTTAAGTACACATTGTTCTCTAGATATTTGGAGGAGGACAGCACCCCCCTGCATCCCGCATTAATGAACAGCAGTGGTTAGTACGTAAACTTGAAGCCTAACTCTGAATATCAAGGGAGCTGCCTCTTAGCTTATTAATAGTCTGCCATGTTTGGTAAACAAATATGTCTTCTTATGTAGTTTTCGTTAGTTTAAAGCCCTTTATTCATATCTGTATTTTAATAACCAAGCTGGTTATGTTCCATGTTGGTCTTCTTTGCAACTCATATATGTCAATGTGGGTTAGATTTTTTAAGTGTACCTGAAACCAAACAGGACTTGGATTTTGTGTGTGTGTGTGTGGGGGGGGGGGCGTGTTGGAGGTTACTGCAATGCATACAAATTTTAAGATAAGATAAGATAATCCTTTATTAGGATTTTTTGGGAAATTTGCATCGTCACAGTACAGGTGGACAGTACAGGATAAAAGCAGCAAAAAATTCAAAACAATAGAATAAAAACTATACCAAAAAAAAGTACACTATACAAACAATCTAGAAATATAAATATGGATGTGTGCATTGAAAAATATAAATGTCTATATATGTATATGTAAACTTAGATAAATATATGTATGTACACAGAGTATATGTAAATTTTGCTGAAATCTTAATTTTTGACAGAAATTAAAAAGCAACTTGGTTTGGTGTTTAATCATTTTTAATATTGGCCAACTATTATTTTGGTCAGGTCCAAGCACAGAGACGCCCGACTTCTTTGAGACCCTGCTGAACACAACTGCTAAAGATGTGCTATTCATCTGCGCCTTCCCCATCTATCAGTTTCAGTAGTTGCCCTTAAAGGGTTATATTAAAATGGTCCCTGGCCATGTCATTGTGTTCCATGGTCTGGTGCATCACAAGAAAGGGTGGAAAACCAACAGACTGTAGAATTGGGGTCATTTATTAGTCCTGAAGGGCTGGATTCCAGCCCAATTTGGTGATCTCTCAACTAAAACACACCGACTAAATCTTGTAATTAACCGATGAGATGTGTCAAGTGTGTTTGAGCAGGCAAATCTCCAAGCTGTGCTGAGACTCCAGTCCTCTAGGGCTGTTTCAGTAGAAGGCTAGTGCTGAAGAAATAATGATGGTGAGAAACCTTACATCTTTTTCTGACCTTACAGGCGGAGAGTCCATCATGAGCTCGGTGGCCCTTAGGATAGCGATGGGCAGCTGGTGGCTCTTCACGCTCATCGTGTGCTCATCTTACACAGCAAACCTAGCAGCCTACCTCACAGTATCCCGCATGGACAACGCAGTGCGGTAAGTTACCTTTCCCCAATAGTCCTGATGTCATTTACTCAACCAGACACAAACACAGTCATCTGCAGTGCAATTAGCATTTAGCGTTATGTACACTGTA
This sequence comes from Brycinus macrolepidotus, assembly GCA_037974445.1. Classification (NCBI taxonomy): domain Eukaryota; kingdom Metazoa; phylum Chordata; class Actinopteri; order Characiformes; family Alestidae; genus Brycinus; species Brycinus macrolepidotus. The sequence continues at coordinate 5,813 of JBBPCZ010176164.1, forward strand.
TACTATATTATCAGTGTCCAATATCATGAGGAAACTATTTTCATTTTTCATTTTTGTAGGCCCTAAATATGCCAGTTGCTCAGTATGTTTAAAGGCAAATAGACCCATAGAAATGCACCAAAACTACTTTGGATGAACTCATTTTACAAGAATTTACATTAAAGTAGCTTTTTTTGATAAAGTTGCCATTTTGGAGGCATGGAGAGCTCACTAACGATTACACTGCGTATGTATCCAGAGCCCAGATACCTGAAAGAACAAGGAGTCAGTCACAAAAGTTTGTACACATCTGGCCATATGACAGATTTTGTGAATGTTGGAGTAAAAAAAATGGAGAAAAGGACAATTGTGCAATTTTGTACTTTTTATTTCTATAACATTTAGGGGGGGAAACAGAACACAAAATATATGTCACAAAATGTAATATAAGTTTTTCACAGGCCACATTTTATGTATTTATTTTCTTTTGCATACAACTGTATTTAAAAAAAAAAAACATCAGTGCTATGGGGGTAAGCATGTAAAGCAATACACCGATCATTTGTGCTTGGCTTGTGTGTATACCGTATTCAGCCTCTTGTACTTCTATGGTATACTTGCTTGCGAGAGCAGCAGAAACATCTATTGCTGATTTTTAAAATTTCAGTATATTATACATTTTTCTTCATATTTAAAATGGCACAGTTTATATAATGTGAATATTATATATTTTTCTTCTTGTTTATGTACCAAAAACTGTTTATTCAGGTTTACATGTCTATTTAGCATGCTTTCTTCGCCTCAAATCAACAGGCTGGTTTAGTTACTGTGTCTGTAAGACTGGTTAAATTTCCTCTCCTCTGATTGGCTAACTCCTTCTCAAGCACTTGCAAGTCCTGGTGAAATGTACAAATCAAATTCGATTTGTCGAAAAATTTCAGGAGCATTAGAAAAAAGGAATGTCTGGCACTCCTTTGGAAGAACATAATGATGCAATGATAGGGCCTGCCAAGAATTGTGCATTATTTTTCTTTTTTGTTTTCTTTTCTTATTTTCTTTTTTTGTTTTTTGCCTGAATAGCACATCTCATTACTTCACTTTTGTTTGATTTTTCATCTGGTCTTGCCTCATATGATGAGCTGTTGTGTTTAAGTATGCCACTCAAACAGTGCGCAAAACGTCTGGTGACCGTCGGGGTCTCCCCCTATTAAGTATGAACTTTTGTCAACAAGGAGATGGGGGTTGGAGGGTGTTGAATGGCATGACAATTTTGATGACATAGGAGTGGTGGTGAAGGGGGGATCACTCAGAATGGTGGGTGGGTGTTGGAATTACATGAAATTTTTGTTGTCCATGGGGAGGGGGCTCACTTAACCAAAGCGATTTCCCAGAGACCCTCTGAAAATTAGCCGTACAGGCTTTTAGGGGTTCACAAGTGTCATTCAAGAGATGCCATAGCCCCCGAGACTCCCAGTATTTCGACACACTGGTTAAGATTTCTGTAGAAGACGAGACGTTCTCTGTCTTGTGGAATCAAGAAAGACTGGTTTCCGAAGTCTTTGGTGCAGTGATATGTAAAAATGGCATGCAGCACTTGTTCCCCCAGTCCTGGGGACCCATTGATCTCACTTCAAAGTTTTTTCTGCTTCAGCACACCTGATTCAATTTATGAGCTCATTAACACATTCAGTGCTTTCATAATTAAATCAGGCATAGATTCAGTTATGGATTAGACTTCATAACTGATCAAGTTAGAGAAGCCAGAAGCTGCCGATCAGGGCTAGGACTAGGAGATGCTGACATTAACATTTATAAAGAACAGGTCTTGATCTTGGCATAACATTGGTCAATCTTTAGGTGATCTGCAGCATGCTCTGAGTGGCTGAACATCCATTGTTCATCATCAGCACGAATGAGGCCAACACAAGCTTATTTCAAGCCAGAAGGGATGGTTGCAGGTTTAACAGGTTGAGGTTTTGGGAATCTTTTTCACTGAAATATTCCTTATAAAGTAATAGACTTACTAACATTCAGTAAGGGACTTTGAGCTAATGAATGACTAATACATTTTAAATCTCTGTGCTGTTAATTTAGCTGATTTTTTTTTTTTTTTTTTTTTTATCAAATCCAGCAATTTTCACACTAACCATAAAATGCAATATTGCATGGTTCAAAAGGAGGTCCTTTTGAATGTCATTTTAATTATAATTCAATTTATAATTTGAATTTAAAAATGGATTGAATTTTGATTAACATTAATATTAATATCAGAGTGGTCAATTATTATTCCACCAGTGCAACGGCCACTAGCAGGCCTACAGAAAGGAAAGCATACAATTGGATTTTGGTGAAGCCAACAGCAGAAAGACCATGACCAACCAGCCACAAAACATGACTCTGCCAGACTGAAGAGAAGTGACAGTCTGAACAGGTTTGCTCCCGCATTGTAGCTGTTGCTAGAACACAAGGTGAGAATTATTAACTCTTATTTGGAATGGTATTGTTTTTCAGGCTGGTGTGAAACTTTGATCTCACCACTCCAAATACTAACCACCAGAAAATGGAGTATTGAGTTGTTTGATGTGTTTCAGAAAGTGCTGATATCAAGTATCTCATATTGCCTTGAACAAGGATTTCAATCTTTTGAGTGATGTCGAGTTTGTTCAGTTCTTAGGAGGTTAATAAAGAAGCCACTTTTGCAAATAGCCATCAGTGTAAGTGAACAATTTCTATTTGCTGCAAATGCAAAATTAATTTACACATCAGTAAATTTTAAACATCCTTAGCAATGGGGGACGGTATGAACGGGCTAATAGCGGTAAGCCCTCCTTCTCTTTTAATGAAGAAAAGCCATAAAATTAAATTTGAATATTTATTAGCAAATAATTAGTATAGTGTTTTTTGGACTCTATGTGGTTCTATAAACAACAGCACCACCTATAGTTTGCAAAAATACTAAGACTTGGCCAAGAATGGGTCTGATTTACCTCTAGCCCAAACAAGCGTATTACATGTAGTAAAACATCCCCTGGATCCTAAATCTGCACATACATGCACGAAAATTATGTTTTTTATTTGCCTGATGCCGAGTGTCATCAAATTATCAGCATGTCATTAAATGGTAACATGCAGAACCATTTTAATTTGATTCATAAACAGCTTGTATTTAACCGATTTACACTGCAATAGCTAATTTTAATTATTTTAAAGACATTTTTGGTTATTCTTTTTTTTAGCTCAAGTAAATTTACCATGTACCCCTCCTCTATGTTTCTGCTTTGCATGCTAGAGTAGTTCCTGGTGTCTTCACAGCAGCAGTGACAGTGAGCAGCCTGTTCATAGCTGATATTATAAATGCATTGTCCTTCTGCTGCATCATATTGCAGAATTAGTGCACAGGATTCCATTGGGATCTTTTAATTATCCTCCCCAGCTTTAGATATGAAATGAGTATGAGCTCCCTAAGCATTACAAACATGCTGTTCTGTATCTGAGTACACAGCTTACAGAGGTGCTCTACTGGAGCTTCTAGGCCCAGGCCATAGCATAGTGTAATCAGATATCATGAAGATTGGCAGGTAATCTGATAATGATGCTTCAAATGTAGCATTTTTGATGTTGGAAAAGAGAACTAAGAGAATTATAAAGGCCTAAACAGCTCCCTAAATAATATGAAATTGTATTTATATGTAATGTTTTATTCCCTTTATTTTAAAAGCAATGGATTTCTGATGGGCATTAATAAGCCACAATTTCTGCTGGAGGTTTCTCCAGAATGCAATATACCACATGAGGTCAATTCTCTAAATTGTCCCTACAGCTTAAATGGCCTAATGACTAGTAAATTTATAACATATAAAACTTTGTTTTTCCCAACCATCTACATCTTGGATCAAATTATATAAGCAAAAGGTGTCGAGTTATGTGATATTTATAGAAGATTTGTGGTCCCAGTTTATATTAAGTGTACCAAATAAGTTACACATTAACAATGTACTCAACAATACTACTGGTGATGTATTTTGTTTTACAGTATTGCAGTGGTAACACATTTGTTATTTCAGTATTAACTCACTAGTGCATCCTAAGTGCTTACATGTAATTGCATAGTAAAAACTGAAGTTGATAAACGTGTATTTAGGAAAGCTGCACCGCTGTAATCCAGCAGTGGATTAGCTTTAACTATGCTATTGTTGCAGTGTTAAAGGGCTGCTTTACAGTTATTATAAACACAACGTAAAGTGGGGCTTGATTTAAACCAGTTAATGCTAAAAGATACACACGTAGCTAAAGATAACTCAGAAGGTAGCTCTAAGCAGCACAGATCATGCACGTGTCTGAGTGGGACTTGGTGGTGGGCAATAAAATCAAAAATGCTTTTATTTATTTATTTATTTAAAACTCCTTTTAAAAAAAAGTGTGGTGCTAATTACTTTAGATATCTGCTAGTCTGACTCCTGACTATCTCGTATAAGAGCTACTGAAGTGTCAATCAGGGATTTCCACTCATCCGAACATTTTCAGGCAGTTGCTCGCCCTTATTTAGCAAAGCTGAGAGACATATTACCGCCTGGTTCATGAAACTGTCACCGTACGATGAAACAAGCAGTAATTTGAGTGCAGCTTCAGAAACAAGCACCCACACGCCACTCCATTATTTGCAAATGACACCTTTAATTTTCCCAGTTTGATTCCGTTGAGCCGTTTGATTCCTGTTCAGAAAGCAAGTCATAACACCCTGTAATTATCAAAAAGTTTCCAAAGCCAGCGCGCATTGACCTGTGTACGTTTTCCCTCCAAATGTCACCAGGACCTCTGTATTACAAGGTCATTAAATAGATCAAATGGGAACACTGCTTCAAGCATGCTCCTCCTGCGTACTCCTGCAAATTTGATTGACTTCACGGATTCATGTGAAAAACAAGGCTACTGCTATACAGGTAACCCTTTATGATACTGTCAGAGTTAATAGGTAACTATGCTGGAATTGAGCAGGAATGAATAAATAGCACTGCATTAATACCTAAATCAGTACTATTAATTAGCCAGGAGTTCTGGTTAGTTTCTCAATAGGTAACAGTGAACTAATGATTAGTTAACTATTAGCTAAACCTGAACTATTGATTCTAACAGATCTCCTAGAGAACATCTTACTAATTGGGGCAGCTGGTGGTCTGGTGGTTAGGGATCTGCCCCTGCAATCAGAAGGTTGTGGGTTTGAATCCCAGGACTGCCAGTGGCACCACTGAGGTACCCTTGAACAAGGTCCCGTCCCCTCACACTGCTCGCAGGGCACTGTGTTCCTGGCTGCCCACTGCTTCACTTGGGTGAATCTAGAGAACAATTTCGTGCTGTTCACATTGTGTGCTCGGCTGTTTGTGTTCACGTATGACAAATGGACACTTTACACTAATTATGGATTTCTTATAATAACTACTAGTTCATCACTGATGCAGTGAACATTGACTGCTCATTTGATTATTCTTACATGCCACATGTTAACTGATAAATTATTCCAACACTTACAACAGTGTCTAAAATTATGTAATTATTAATGTCAACACATAAAGGCTTCCTCTGAGGCCTGTAATTAGGGAGGGAGTACAGGCACCACACCACACCACACTGCACTTAATGATGTCCCATCTGTGTTTTTTTGACTAATAACCTTAAGTTTATTCATATTTGGTAGTATGAGCCAGAAATCATCCTACAAATGGGACCCTAGCTAAAATGCCAGTATCTAAAATGTGCTTTTTGCTTACATCACTTTTTTTGTTGCAGTATGTGTGCCTGTCCTGTTTCTCCAGATCTTTAACGTCCACTTGAGATGGCTTAATCCAAATCCAGATGTGTCTACTTAAGCACTATAACATAAAGTATGCAACATTTCACATGAAACATTCTCCGACTCTTAGGATGATGATAAGTCTATTAACTATGCCTTAGGTAATGAATATGTGATGATTTCCTGCTTCACAAATTGCAGTTAATTCACATATTTAATGTTTTACACAAAGATAATGCACACAAAATAAACATCACAATTAGAAACATACCATATTGACTGCGTTTTACAGGGAGAGCTGAAAAGTTGAATTTTTGTTACTTCTTCAGTGTTTCACAATTTGCCTTTCGATTTAAACAATTTGTGTGAAACACGATTGGCTAAGTTCACCCACAATTGGAGAGAAAACATGAAGAAACTTTGCCACCATCTCCCTCCACAACACCAGTTCCCCAGAACCAGTTTAGTGCTTTTTAGTTCCAATAATGGGTTTCTCGCAATTTGTTTTCAATTACAGCAGTTAATGTTGTTGCGATCAATAATGAATAAGTAGTTAAAGTTAGTAAGACATTCTGTAGGAGATTTGTGAGTATAACTACTCTAATTATTAGTTCACTATTACCTATTGAGTAACTAACCAGAACTCCTTGAAAGTTAACAGTAGGTATCCAAGTGTTAATACAGCACTACTCATAATTACAATACAAGATATCAAGTGTTCCCCAGTACCACACCACAGTTACACAAACAGAACAGACATTAACAGTGGCAAAATGAGTACACAGAAAGGTCATTTGAAAGTTTATTTGTCTGCTTTGTAATGTGACATGCTTGGCTGGCACATGCTCATGATTTTGGGATTGTCTTGCTGTCAACATGAGCAACGTTAAAAACTCAAACACGTATTGTATCCTATATTGTGCTATTTCTGAGCTCTCCAACACAGCAGGGTGACAGCCCCCAGTACCCCCTCTGCTGAGGCAGTCAACAAGAGCAGTGGTCTTTAGCATACAAAATGAGCTGTTCTTCACAGAACAATAAATGACTGGATAACACACATCAAACTAAAACTGAATTAAGGTGTTGCTTGTTTCATGCTGTTCACTTTCAGAAAGCCCAGAGCAAAAAAGAACTAAATATGTTCCAGTTACACTACTAGATAATAAGAAAAACAGTTGAGGGCCAAAAACATCACTGAGACACTGCAGTAAAAGGTGAAATTCATGCATTTTTTAAAATGCATTTTTTTGTGATCATGTAAAGCTGAAGAGGCGGATGAGGGTGCATGAGTTGGATGGTTTATTGTTGTCCGTATGGAAACTGTGAAACCAAAGTAAGGACACTAATAAGTAGAAAGCTAAACTGAAGATACTGGAAGAAATACAAAACACCAGGAAAAATGACATTAAACTAGGGCTACTAAACCAGCAATGCGTAAAGAATAAGACAAAGACAAGAGCTAAGGCTGTGTTTGACTCTGAAGTGGAATTTACATAAATTATACATAATTTATACCTAAGTTGCATAATTTTGTCCTCTGTGTATATATGACAACAGAAAACATAGACTCCAACAGAAATGAAAATGGTTAGCAACAAGCACAATAAATGATAAAACAAATAAACTATAATGATTGTTTTACTGGCATACATGAAAAAGTGTTTAAGTCAGCTTTAAAGGTAACATTCCCTCCCAGTCCATCCACTCCACATATGGAAACTAAGTACTCATTACTCATTTGAACTCATTACTCACAGAACCCAATGCATTTTCATATATTCGCCTATTCAACCTACAGAAGTTTAACCCTGTCGATTCACCTGGACTGCTCAGAGTGTATGTTATCCATGTGTATGAATTATAGAGGGGAAAAACATGGAGTGCTATGTTAGTTGTACGTTTTAGCCTTCTCAAAACAATCACCTTTACGGTCAGTGTTATACATTCAAGTAAAAGTGTTGCTATAAACTCATATAAAAATACATAAATGGTACTTTATTACTGCTGATGGTGTAAGCAGTAATGCTGATATGACATCTAATGCTAAACTCTCAGGACACCAGCGTAACGTCCTTTGGTTTTTCCTAGTTTGAGGATGGAAATGTACTGACTTTAGTCAAATGCACCATAAATTTGCTGGGGAAAACGTACAACAAACACTTACTGGATGGGGAAACGCACAAGACAGAGGTGAAATTAATGGCAAAGGGACAGAGCTAGGAGACGAGAGAGGAAAGAGAGAGAGAAGGGTTGGACCTGGTTAGAGAATCAGAATAAGAATCAGAAAACTTTATTGACCCCAGAGGAAATTGCTTTTGTAATGACTGCAAAGACACACAGAGACACAAAGACAAGAACAAAATAATATGTAATCTAAATAAGATCTAAAATAAAAAAATCTGTAGAAAAGAAAAAAAGCTCAATATGAATACCCTATGCTATATACAGAAATGCTTGGTATAAATACTATATATAAGTAACACAGTTGAGTGAAATCTGCCGACACAAATGGTCGTTTGGAATAAGTTATTGCACTTATTAGAGAATCAGTAGTAATATTAAGGAATGAAAAACTAATATTGACCTAAGTAGTTATATTGCACATGAAGACTTTTGCACATAAGATATTGCACGTAATAAAGTGATTCAGCACCCATTTAGAAAACGTCACATGATATTGCACATATGATAATATTTTAACACCCGATAAGAACATTATTGCACGTGGTGGACTGTTGCACATCATAGCAAAAATAATGCACATAGTCATACACATAATGACAGTTATTTAACTTGGTGAGAAATATACAATAAGCAACAGGCTACTGCACAGATTACTGTGTGGATGTGTGAGGAATTGTAGAGTCTGATGGCGGTGGGGAGGAAGGATTTTCTGTGGTGTTCAGTGGAGCAGTTTAAGCTGGTGAGTCTGTGACTAAAAGTACTTCTCAGTTCAAACACCACACTGTGGAGTGGGTGATCAGCATTGTCCATGATGGACTGAAGTCTGGACAATGTTCTCCTTTCAGCCACAGTTTCCACATTGTCCAGTTCCTCACCCACCACTGAGCCAGCTTTCCTGATCAGTTTGTTAAGTCTCTTCATGTCTGCCACTTTCATGCTACCACCCCAGCACACCACAGCATAGAAAATGGCACTGGCCACTACACACTCATAGAACATCCGCAACACGGTGTTGCAGACTCTAAAGGATCGGAGTCTACGTAGGAAGTACAGCCTACTTTGACCCCTCTTGTATGTGGCCAGATAGTTCTTAGACCAGTCCAGCTTGTTGTCGATGTGTACACCCAGGTATTTGTAGTCCTGAACAATCTCCACATCCACCTCCCAATGGACAGGGGAGTGACAGGAGATCGTGATCTTCTCAAGTCCACCACCAGTTCTTTGGTCTTTTGGATGTTGAGCTGCAGCTGATCCAGCTCACACCAGTCCACAAAACTGTCCACAGCCATCCTGTATTCCAAATCGTCCCTGCTCCTGATACATCCGGCTATTGCTAAGAATTTCTGCAGATGACAGCCCTCTGTGTCGTACTGGAAGTCAGATGTGTACAGGGTGAAGAAGAAAGGTGACAGAACTATTCCCTGAGGAGCTCCAGTGCTATACAGCACTGTGTCAGACTTACATCCCTGTAGCTGCATGTACTGTGACCTATTCGTCAGGTAGTCCATAATCCACGCAACTAAGGGAGCATGAACCTAAATAGCAGACAGCTTGCTCCCCAGTTGGACTGGCTGAATGGTATTGAAGGCACTGGAGAAGTTGAGGAATGTAATCCTCAGGCTTGTCAGGATGGCTGTAGGCATGGTGTAGCAGGTAGATGATGGCAACATCCACTCCAATCTTGGCCTGGTAGGCAATCTGGAGGGGATCTTGCGCTGCTCTAACCAGGGGGCGGAGGGTGTCCAGGACCAGTCTCTCGAAAACCTTCATGCTGTGTGAGGTGAGCGCAACTGGCCTGTAGTCCGATTGGGCACTGGGTCGTGCTTTCCAGACACGATGTTTTCCACAGCACGGGTACTTTCTCGGTACTGAGGCTCAAGTTGGAGATCCTCAGCAGTACTCCACATAGCTGGGAGGCGCACAGCTTGAGTACCTGTAGGCTTAAGCCATCTGGGCCCGGCGCCTTGGCAGGATGGAGTTTGCGTAATTCTCTCTTCACTCGATCCTCGGTGATGGTGATGGATGGTCTATGGGTTCCGGAGTAGTCATTAGCAGGAGGAGGGGGGATGGAAGCTCTAGCTGGTATGATGGTGGGAGAAGGAGAAGGAGAGAGGTAGAATGGAGAGCTGCAGTTTGGCGTGAGACTGATGGAGGGAGCAGGTGCGCTGGGTGCAATGAAGGCTGTGCTGGAGCTGGAGATGCTGGAAAGAGGCCTGCTGTCTAACCTGTTAAAGAACAGGTTAAACTCATTGGCCCTCTCCTCATCACCGTCAGTCCCATGGATGCTGGTCTTGAAGCTGGTGATGTTCTTCATGCCCCTC
>JBBPCZ010176182.1:0-16082 GCA_037974445.1 Brycinus macrolepidotus
GTCAGGTTCAGGGACTGGACTGGAAATGAGAGACTTTGAAAGTCCTTCAGGAAGCCTGGAGAACTGTTCCTCAAGATCACATTAAAATACAAGAAAGTCTGGAACTTTGGAAGAAAAATATAAAGAAATGAGGAGTGGCTCAAGAATTCTGCACAGTATTGTGTGTACTACATATATAATAACATGGTGGTATGGTGGTGCAGTGGGTAGTGCTATTGCTTCTCCACAAAAAGGTCCTGGGATCAGTTGCTGGCTGGGGTGGCTCAGGGTTCTCCCAGTGTCTGTTCCACCTGGAGCCCATTTCCTCCTAGTCTAGAAACCTGCATGTCAGGTGGTCTGGAGATGCTAAATTGAACCTGTGTCCCAGCAATGGACTGGTGATCTGTCCAGGGTGTTCCTCTGCGAGCACTTGGACAGGCTCCAACACCCCCAGTTAGAATAACTGGTCTCACATAATGAATGAATGCTGAGATGTGAAATGGATCATTGTAGAGAAACTCACCGGCTCTGATTTCCTTCCATCAGAGGTGAATGGAACCAGACGTTTTATTCACTGGCCAAACCCACCAGTGAACCTGTCTGAGTGTTTATATGTAACAATGATGGTGAAATTGTGGGAAATCTAGGAACTATTTTGCCTGTACCCCACCATGATTTTATAAAAACAGGTTTTCACCAACCGCCTCAGGAGCACTGATCTAGAGTCAGTTTCTATGATGTCATAAATATGGAAGAATCGGATCCCAGATCAGTCCCGATTTGTGAACAGCAGCCCTGGTGTCGTCTGAAACACCCGAAGTTCAGTTCATTTTTACAGCTCACAGTAAGTCATACTGTGTCCTAAACCACGTCCACAAGTCTGATCCACCTTAATGAAGGGCTGGATGTGGTTTGAGGGCCCAGAGAAGTTTTGGTTTTGTGTTTATGGTAAAAGATTTGAGTGACTATTGACTTCTAGTTTTAGTGACGTTAGCCTCGTAGCTCCAGTTCTGAACTAAAGATGACCAGTTTGGACCCAAACACGTCTCGACTGATCGACCACATCCGGTGGAGGTGGACATTTGATGTTTCAACTGTCCCTTTAAATGCTCACGATAAAATAATGAGTTTGCCATTGATGTACCATAACGAAAAACATTCCTTTTTCCAAACGAACGCTCATTAAGGTCGCAAATTACATTTAACTGTTTTCTAAAAGCATGGACACGGCAGGTCCAACAAAGAGCAGGAATTAATGGGAAGAAATTGGCTGAAATCTCTGCTTTCATTCCAAAGAGCTCTGCAGATTTAAAGGACAGAACCCAACCTGACAGAACGAAGATCATTTACAGCCTCGAACGGGACGAGAGCTCACACAGGGTAGAGGGAGGGAGGGAGTGGGGGGGGGGGAGAGGGAGAGGGAGAGAGAGAGAGAGAGAGAGAGAGAGAGAGAGAGAGAAAAAAAAAATGAATAATCACATGAAACGTGGATGTTTGCCACTGACCGGACACAATTTAATCAAAATACATCATGTTCAAAGACCTTGACGTCTAACATAATTCATCAAAATAAAGTATCTACATGTCCCTGCCGTGAGAACAGGGGAGGAATTATTAATTAATGGCTGTTTTCAACCCAAACAGGAAGACGTGTAGTGCAGAAAAGACCACGATGGTATGAGTTCGCGTTAGAAATGCTAGCAAGGTTATCAAAATCTGAATGTAAAAAGTTTGTGTCATAAGCAGTAATGTACAAGGCTGCGCCCCCAGAGGCAGAACCCCAACCCCCCCCAATTAAGAAAAGAACGATACAGAGCACTGACACGAGTTAATACAGAATGAATGCTAAGTAGGACACATGACTCACTATCCTAACACTTCTTTTGTAAAAAAAAAAAAAAAAAAAAATGCAAAAGCGTCACAAAAAACAATAAAATATTCTTTTAGAATAATCTTTATACACTAACTACCTAGCAAACCCTCACTATACATTTGCTCTTTCCTGCAGGCCCGTCTCCTGCCCTCCGAACACCAGAGCTCACTAACCTCTACAGGTAAACACAGCTGACGTACCGCGCCTCCATCGTGCCCCTCAGGACCGGAGGTGAAAGCCAGGCATAAGGGGGAGTGGGAGGGCGGTACTGCCTGTGCATTAAGGGGGCTGGGGGGGGTTGATGATATGCATCGTTTTTATTTTTGGGGCGCTGGCTGTTTTTAGGGCTTCCGTTTTGCTCGAGAACAGAGGAGGTTCTCAAACCTGCCGCTATGACACACGTATCATCTGGGCCACGGCCTCCTCTCCGGCCTGAGGCTGCTCCTGCTGCTCCTACAGAAAAGGAGGGAGGAGGGAGGAGGTGAATCAGTTATTAAAACACACAAACACCCTGCTCAGCATTTAAGGGAGCATTAAGCAAGAGTCATGACCTGGTTAACATGGACCAAGAGCTTTAGCAATAATTATGGAGCCTAATGATTAACAAAGCAGCATATTGGTCACTTTTCAGAGCGATGACGTTACTGCCGTGCACTAATGACCTCAACACCTCCGGTCAAACAACCTGTTCGGTTCATTTCATGCCAAATTTAACATGTATTGTGGGGTAATAAACAAAAACAATGTGGTCCGTGAAAAAATGTATGGCTTATGCCATTTTTATATGCTTAACACAACTAATAAATCCAAACTGTGCCGTGCATGAAGACCTCCAGTTAAATTATCTGTTCGGTTCATTTCATGCCAAATTTGACATATTGTGGAGGGGGCACAGTGTAGTCTGTGCCAAATGTATGGCTTTTGCTTTTTTTAGTGTGTTCAACAGAACTAATAAACAAACTGTGCTGTGCTAAAAATGTCATTTGTGATCTCAGTCAACTTCAATCAACAAAACAGATCATTTGACCGGACACCTGAATAAGGCTGTAATCTGCAGCCTGTGGTTTTTAAGCTGAAAACTAATCAACACAAATACATGAGATGACTGAGCAGATAAAAAAGGAGGGAAAAAGAGCAAATCAAGCAAATCAGAAAGAGTGGAGATAAATTTAGAAATGGCTTACTTAGATGTTTTATGGGAAATAAAGTCTTAGGAGGGGCTGTTGAACATTTGACTGTTCTGAGTCATTTATTCATGAGAGATAAAATCACAACACATGACACCCGTGCACAGGAGGGGCGGAACTTGCAAGCTAACACAGGAAAGGAACAAATACAAAAGCAAAAGTGCGACACAAGCATGCAGCATGAGTGGCAGGGGTGCAGGCAGGGGCACAAACACACTGCAAGCAACACCTGCTGATTACATTCAACATTACTGCGACCTTAAAGGGCCCATATCCTACATTTCTCTTTATTTTAGTCTTCTGTTCATAACCCGTGTAGTTTGATGTACAATTCACTGAAATCTTATTCACTGAAATCACAGTCCATTTACTAACATCTCTTTATCCCTTAAAGTTAAACGAACTGTTCCTTTAAGACTGCAATATGTAAAAGAGCTCTGCTCTGATTGGCTGCCCTGTATGGCACCTCATTTGGAAAGCAGTTCGTCCTGAAACACTTCTAACTTCAGTATGAATAGACTAACTGCTGTAGTCTAATATGCAGATCTATACAGCAATGTCAGATATTTACATATACACTGGTCTTTGTGACATCACTGACACAGGGAAATCTAAACAGCCTGCTCAGCTTCTATATACACAGTTAAGCAAATGGTATGTTCTGAAACTAACTATGGTTATACATTAAGCTACTATAATTCAAAAAACTGTGGGGAAATATGTTTAATCAAGGTATGGGCCCTTTAAAAGTGCAACATGATCCCTACAGCTTGGACACAAAACACTGTAACGCTTAGCAAGCATGTATTTTCCCACATGACATTTTCTTTTCAGGTCCAGACACTCCTAACTGAACATTTCATTTCAGTGATGTGGACCTTCCCACATGAGGTTTATTTTCATTTTTTAAACAAACTTGTTATATGTACATTACATTTAAAAGCACACAGCTCCTCTGATCATGACACGTTCTGATAAAGTTGATTGACAGCTCCTGCTGCGGGAGAGCACCGATGTGTGTTAAGCACTGCAGCTCTTAGTTCATAATCTTTGTTTTGTGGTCAAAACTGTCCTGAGTGTTAAAACGCTGACGAGGCGCACACACACAGCCCGTCAGAAAAAACAACATAAATCACCCGTGAAAAGGGCTTTGGGGGGGGGCAATGATTCGTCTAAGCAAGGAGGCAGGTGACGGGCACAGCGGTGCCAGCAGGAGCTCAAAAGCAAGGGAGGATGCGGGCCGAACGGCCAATGAAAGCAGAGAACAGCGGGTAAGCGAGGGGCGTGGCAAGTTCGGGTAGCCAACAGCAGCAGAGAGCTAAGCGAGGGGTGGGGTGTGCTCAGGCAGCCAGTGAGAGCCAATGAGAGTGGCCGCTCTGAGTAAGTCCTCCTGTTTGACTCCGCCCTGCTCCTGCACCCTCACCTGCCCGGAGAGACCCATCTCCTCCTTTTCCTTCGGAGAAAAGAAGCGCCCGCCGTCGCCTCGCTTCCTCTGCATGGCATGTCTGTGCCGTGACTCGTGCAGGTATTTCTGAGGAGACAAAAGAAGATAAAATCAATTATCTGATCAGAAAGTCAACGAAAATGTTCAAATGTTACACATCTGAATTCATTTATTGTAAAACAACATAACGTTTTGTCCTTAAAAGTACTACACATTTAAGTTAAAGGGCCAATAACCTACTTTTTTTTTGCATCTTTACTGGGTCCGCTTATGACATTCGTGTGGTTTTATGTACTACATAGAGTCATGACTTCTTTTTACACAACCATTTTCCAAGGTTGTCCCTTTGAATTAAGCAGTTGTGTAGCTGAGCCTTTCAGACTGATTTATGTAAATGACCTCTGTTCTGAGTGGTCAACTTGTTTTATGCCCTGTGCTGCTTAAAATACAGTTCAGACTGAAACCTATAAACGTAGTGTGAATGCTATAGGATGAATAGATGGAATTCAAAACAAGCTATTTTTGATGAACAATATGTTGTGAAAGCTTATGTTTATGAAATCCTGATTTTAAAAAGCAAGGACATTTTTCACTGACAGGTTTCTTCTTTCATTAGATAAGGTGAGTCTGGATATTTTTGGGCACTTTCAACCGCCCTAGCATGCACAAAAATATAAATTATGAATGAGAACTCCACATTTTATGTTTCGTCCCAAATGAACTATAAAGGCCAACACATAGCGGGTTCTATAAATCAAAACTGCTCATCAAGTCACGCTTCGTTGCTCACCCTTCTCTCTTTGGGGATTTTACCCTCAGCCTCCAGCTTGGCGCGGGCCTGCCGTCTCTTCAGAATGCGATGGTACTGTTTGGCGTTGACGTAGAGCGGCTCCTCCTCCAGCATCTCGGCCCCGGGCAGGGGGATGCGCTGGATGGTGGGTACGGTGCCTCCTCCAGGGACCATCTGAAACATGAGCACAAATGGGTCAGAATTGCATTTATTCAATCCAGGACCGGCTAATGTGATTCACTCGGTTTTCTGGCAAGGTCGTTGCGGAAAAGCACCACTCTGTGGCAAAAACAACCACAGAGCAGCTGTGAACTTAATTTGTTATGAGGCGCTTATTTAAAATTTATACCATTAGCCCAGTAACATCCTAACTAAGCAGCGGACAGCCGTTTTGTAATTCTGAGTTAATTGCTGGATTTCCCCAAAGCAGGTACTGCTTTATTCAGGGTCCGAATAAATTTAGGAATTAAACAGTAACCTCAATTCCAGGGCTGTTGGGTCACATTATTACAGAAGAGTGAGTTTTTGGGTTTAAAGTGCACAACAGAAACAGGTAGCTAGTAGAGCTGCACAATATATTGTCTGTTAGTCGTCATGGCGATATCGATCTCCGCAATACTGATTTCGCAGAAGCTGCACTATGCAAATGAGCCTCTAACCAATCAGTGTTTGATAGGGCGACCAATCACAGCTCTATTGTTTTGACCAATCTTAAAGCATTAAAGACACTGATTTGCTTTTTGAAGGGTCTGTAATCTTCCTTCTGTTTCATTTATGATTATATTTTTCTGGGTTTGTGTACCAAACATAATTTATCATAATTCATTTTTAAATGACCATTTTCCAACAACCTTTGTTCAGGTGCATCTGATATTGCACCTTTAAGACTGAAATGTAAATGTAAACCCCTTTATTTCTGACTAGCTGCACTGTATTCCAGCTCACTGCAAAGGTAGCACAGGGATAAAGTATTCATTAGCATGAATGGGCAGGGCTAAGCAATACATGTGGTGTTTTGCGACTTCACAAAAAACTATGATCTGAAAACGGGCTGTTTTTAGAGTTTAGTTTTAAAATATGGACTGAATTCATAGGGCAGTGAATGTACATTTTAAAACTAACTATTTTTAGCGCCTTATATGCAGCAGTATAACTGCAATATTAATATTTTGTATATCATGCAGGCCTGGTAGTTGGAGCATTACACCATCCCCACTTATTAATAAATAGGCGTGTTCAGCCTTATGTAACCCACCATGACCATCCCTCCAGCGTTCACCACGTTGCCGGACACCGGCAGGGTGACCGTGACTGTGCCCTGGCCGCTGCTGGTGGTGGAGGTGTTGGCGCCCCCTGCTGCCTGAACAATCTGGGTGCCAGTGAGAGTGCCAGCTGGGATGGTGATCATGCCTGTGGAAGGGATGCCAAACTTAACCACAGCAGTAACACAGATAAACACATATTTAACATTAAGGTGCTCTAGAGAGGCTGAATGTGTATAGTATAACACTGCAGTGTTGTCACTATTAGAATTACAACAACCAAAAAACGATTGTAGCTCATGCTTAAACGCAGCAATATAAAAAAAATTAAATGTAAAGGGACTTTTAAGGGGAAATTAAAGGGATTACTGCTAAGCCATCAGCTGAGAAGAGGTTTAGTGGAGTTTAACTCAGGTTTGGGTAGATCAGTCACTTCGTGGGTTTAATATGAAGTTTGTTAAATTAACCGTGACTGCACTGCCAGAGCAAGTAAACTCGATCAACCACTAAACTGGACGCACATCATGACCAGTCCAACCAAAACAGAAACGCAAAATAGTGACATTTTGTTGGTTAAAAGTGCACATTTAAACATCTGAATTATTAAGCAGAATTAAAAGGTAACCGATAACATTATGGCCAATTATATTGTTATACAAATTTCTACACACGTAAAAAATAGCGTCTACAGAAATGTAATATAACCAGCTGAGCCACATTTGAGTCGGTTTAATTTTTTTAAACTTTAAAAAAAAGTTATTAAAAACCTTGCATATTGTTTGGCAATCACAGTTGTTCAAATACAGTAATCTACAACCTCAGCTGCATTTGAAATCAAAACAAGAATAATTGTTGGGAATTACCATAATTTCTTAGTCAGTTTGCTATACAGCAAATAGGTACAGCCAGCCAATGGAAATGAAGGGAAGTTTAATTTCACTGAAGTTATTAAATACAATCTATCAATCAACCATTTAAAGACGTGACTTTTTTTAAATGATGGAAGGTATATACTCGTCAGTATGGAATACCAAAATATCTGAGCTGAAGACAGCCACACCGGCCCTCTGTGGATGAGATTTGACATCCACGGCTTACAAGTCTTTCCTTAAAACTGCTGTGGATGTTTTACTGAGGGTTCATATACACGACATCTAAAGGCAGATCTTTAGAAGCAGCAATAACTGGGTTTAACTGCAGCTTAAAAGGACACAGAAAAGGTTTAAGATCATTATTTAACCCTTAGTGCAGCCTAATGCTAATCAGGTTATTGAGGCTTTTACCTGCAGGGCTCCAATGTTGTTAATGATAAAAACTCATGTAAGAACTTATTTCGACCAACTAGGAAAAACAAATTATTATATGTTCATTTCCAATCCTCAGTGTTTGCATCCAGTACCTTTAACAGTGATTATATGAAGTTAAAATAAGAAACTTCTATGTAGCTCTAATTATTTGCACATCTAGCCTGGGTTCGTACCCATAAAATAAGGCTAAGCAACGTGAAGGTTGCACTACTAGCAGAAACTACTGACTACTGGAAGGAACTGGTGATGTAAAATTAACTCCTGTAATTCTCAGCTACAATGAAAACAGGTTTCTCCCTCAGTGAGCTAAAATACACAATGATCACTTTCACACAGCAGATAAATGAGGCCCAAATCCAACTTTCTGTAACGTCAACATGACAATCTGGTAAATCCAGTAAACAGAAAGCCAGGCCAACTGTGCTTTTTTTCGCCTCCATCATGTTATTAAGAGTGTACTGAGTAATGCTGAAAGGAAAACAAAAATGAAAACGATCCAGAAATAAATACCCCATTATATAAATATGACCATATGTTGTCATTACCGTGTGATAATCATGTGTAAGGAGGGTGTGTGTGTGTGTGTGTGTGTGTGTGTGTGTGTGTGTGTGTGTGTGTGTGTGGTGAGTGAGTACATACCCTGCTGCAACACTGTGCCATCTGCATTCACAGGCTGGTACACGATGGTCTGCCCTTCAGCAGTCTGAGCAACCTGCTGCCCCTGTACTGTGATCTGCTGGCCCTGACACACACAGACACACACAGACACAAAACATTAACATGCACGCAAAGGTCTAGGAAACAGTACTCTGTGGACCCATCATATGCTTAATCATATCCTGGTCCAGTGTAATTGAAACGACCCTGTTTGTCAGATGTTGTGCGTGTTTTGCTGGTTGAACGTTCACAACATTTCCACTTATGCCAGATGTAGCAGAACAGATGAGACGTGTTCAAATTTTGCTTCTTTAGTTTAGAACTGAAATCATGCTACGTCCTAACCCACGGCCACAAGTCTAAACTACCATAATGAAGAGCTGGATGAGGTTTGAGGGACCAGAGAAGTTTTGAGGATGGAAAGATTTGGGTGACTATTGACTTCTAGTATTAAATGTTATTAACCTCGCAGTTCAAAACTAAAAAAAAGCTAAATCTGTGGGTCAGTGGGAAATTGCGTTTTTTTTTTTTTTTGCCAAACCCTTCCTTAAACTCAATGTCACACAGCCACAGGAGCAGCAGAGGAGTGTTACGAGAGCTGACCTGGTTCTGTCCTGCAGTGATGGCGGTCTGGGGCTGCTGGATGATGATCTGCTGGGCTTGGCCCTGCTGGCCCTGTAGCTGCAGCGTCTGGCCTCCCTGCAGCTGGATCTGTCCCGGCTGCACCAGCTGGATCTGAGACCAGACAGCGACAAGACAGGAGAGGTATTAACGATCGCATGATTGAGAAGGAGAGAATACCGCCATTCATGATCGGCAGCTGTTGGCCTAATGGTTGGGGAGTTGGCCCTGCGAAGGTTCTGGGCTCGAATCCCAGGACTGTTAGTGGCACCTCTCAGGGTACCCTTGGGCAAGATACCGTCCCCACATACTGCTCCCCAGGCTGTTTTTCCCCTCATTTGTAAACAAGATCCCAAAACACTTAAACTCCTCCATTTGATGCTGTATCTCCCTCCTAACTCGGAGGGGACAAAAGTCTAAATACACAGAAAGATTTCTAATTCCTTCCCAACATCTCATATCTATTACAGTTAAGGGCTACACAATACTTTGCCTGTTAACTGCTATCGTGATATCGATCTCTGCAATACTGACATCACAGAAGGCCGCAATCTGCAAATGAGCCTCTAACCAATCACAGTGTTTGACAGGGTGACCAATCACAGCTCCAGATGAGTTACTGGGTGTTCTGATGAAATCTAACTATTTATGAAATCACGAAGTCTAATTATTTATCTTTAACCATTAAAAGTGTCAGCGCATGAATGGGTGGGGCTAAACTGCTGTAGTCAAAATAGGGAGATATATTTGTGTTAGTTTTGCTACATCACAAAAACCGATTTGAAAACAGGCTTTCCTCAGAAGCTTATTTGCCATATATGTACTATATGAATGGGGGAGTAAATCTGAAACAATATTTGACTTTGAGCCTTTTGAGAAATTTATAATATGGGCCCTTTCATGTTTTGAAAGGCTTTGCAATCGCAATATGGACCATTAAAATCGCAACACTAATATTTTGCCCATCCCGTGCAGCTCTGATTATGGTCATCACTTCACGAACACTTAACTAACAATAAATAAAATTCCTCACCTGCTGCAGGCCCTGAGCTCCAGAGACGGGCACCTGCATGATGGTCTGGCCCTGGCCTCCAGACATGGCCTGCACCATGATGGGCTGTCCAGAAGAGGTGATCAGCTGACCTCCACTCACCTGCACCATCAGGGGCTGGCCTTGAACCTACACACGGGAACACACACAGATACAATTAGTTCGATGTAGTTGTGAGAAGACAATCTTTGCACCACGAGAGGTGATCCTTGCATTCAGCTTTTGGCCTCTGACAGAACAGAAGCATACTGTCAGACATATTTTATCAGACCAATCCACAGGATATTCTGAACTAGGAAAAAATAACTCATCAGAATCAGAAAACTTTATTGATGCTGGAGGAAACTGCTCATCATAATAAATAATAATAAAAATCACAAACTGAATGCAGCATTATCAATCAGTGAAAGACTCCTCTCACTGTAAGTCAGACAAATGTAGTGGACTGGGCTGATAATGACTAAATGAAGGGCTGTGCAGTTCACATGTTTGAGACAAACATGGCCAGTATTAGAATAACATGCTGAACACAACGCACATCGCATGTCCACTGTATGATCACGAGCATACAATTTCCTCTTGCACTCTTACAGTACACTGTATGTCCAAAAGTAAACAGACACTCCTCTTAATGCGTGTCCAGCTACTTTAAGGTGCACCTTTGGGATGAACTGGAGATACAGAACTGAACATCCAACAGTAGCACAGGACCTCACTAAGGCTCTTGTGCAATCAGATCCTCACAGCAATGTTCCAACATTTAGTGTAAAGCCTTGCCAGAAGAGCAGATCCTGTTACTGCAGAAAAGAGAGGACAAGCTCTCCTATTAATGTTTATTTAAGCATGTGTCTACAAACTTTTGGACATTCTGTGCATATATAACCTTATAAAGATGCGAGGCTGCTTTGACAGCTCATGTTGCAGATGAAGCAGCATGCAATGTACTGCAAACATGACAAAAAGCTCAACAATGACACAAGTAGGCCCCCAAAAACTGCCTGTGTTGACCTGATGGGCATATTAAGGCCACGACACCTTTTTAAATGAAAATATCAGAGTCGAGGCATAGTAAAACGGCCAAAAGTAAACAGTCAAGACGTAAAATAAGTGACTCAGTCAGCGGAACAGGGCCGAGTTTCCAACATTTCCTCTTGGACAGGGCCGGTTATCAATGCAGGGTTCTGGAAACTCCTCTCTGGTCCAACTGAAGCAGTGCATGCTGGTCAGCTCACGGTACCACAAGACACAAAGCCGCATGCGACAGGTAACAGACTTGAGGGCTTGGAGTTCTCACAACTACCTGGAGGGTCTGCACTTGCTGCCCCGTTGCCGTAGCGACAGGCGCTTCGGTCTGCAGCTGTACAGCTGTTACCGTGCCCTGCGCCTGCGGATAAGCCCATATAACTGCATGACTCTTGATTTTGCTCTCCATCTGTTCCTCGTTTTAACACTGTTACTGTTAATATTTGAGTCTGCATCTCTGGTCCAGTGCAGCACTGGACAAATGACATGATTTGCTGATGTTCTGCAAGAACACACCCTTAACTGGCAACACACTTCAACATATTTTACGGTGTAACTGCTGAATTTAACATATTGCGGACAAAAAGTGGTCTGTGTAAAATTGAACATACATACATGTGTGTTTCACCCCCAATATGTTAAAATCAGCAAACGAATGAAAATTCAGCACTAAAAATGCAGTCCTGACTGTTAGATTGCTGCCTGTAAATGCTGTGTACATATTTTCACTAAGAATCAACAAAACATGCAATTTAACACTCTCCAGCTTTCGCAAACAATTTTAAGTGTAATACTTGTGGAGCAAAAACATGCACTTGATGATCTCAGTGAAAAAGCCATATTACTAAAATACAAACCTGTGTGTGTATTTGGGAAAAAAAGGTACTAAATAAGTTCTGTTTAACAAATGTATCATTTCTGTCCTCATAGTTTCTCCCTCTCACTCAAAGACCACCAAGGAACCTTCTGTTGGTTCTCCCCCTCCTGTGGGTTTACCTGTGATTGGACTTGTCCATTTGAAGGCTGAACCACTATCTGCTCCCCGCTGCCCGTGGAGTTGTACTGCTCCATTTCTGCCCCGGATTTCACTACTCTGGAGAAGAAGCATTCATTTTTCAGTACATGCTCAAACAAATAACAGCAATAACAATAATAACTGATATACAGATACAGTTATCATCAGCTATCAAACATCAAAAAGGACTGATTTACACTCTGTAGGGGAAAACTACACACTCCAAACTGTTCACAGTGGAGGTGAATGGAACCAGACGTCTAATTTTAAAATCTCCTCACAGAAAGTTATCAGATGCAACCAAAACCACCAGATGGTTTTGGTTGCACCGCCTGACGCCTGAGACGTTGTTCTACCAGAGTTTTGAAAAGCTTTTGGTCCTAAAACTAAACCCATTCATGGTGGATGGATAGATGCAGAGCGTCGTGAGGCAAAATAGTCTCCAAAGAAAAGTGATTTAGTTCAGATTCACATCGTCAACACCCATATATACACTCAGAGACACGTGGAGCTTCACTGGGGGGCGATAGAGAATAAGCTGGATTTGTGTTGGAGACGTCTGGTTCCATTCACCTCCACTGTAAAGAAATCAGTCTCTACAGTGAACCGTTTCACGAGTTTTAGCGAGCCTGTCGGGCTGATTTGTGCAGCAGTGAAAAGTCTGCCGCCACTTTACAAAATAAAAGTCCAAGTTAGGAGACGCGTATTAGAAAAAAACAAAAACAAAACGAAACAAAAGCTTGACGGACTGTTGACTACCTAACGAATCAGGAGGGGAAAATAAACTGAACTAGAGCCTGAACTAGATCTCCAAGCGGCTGCGGGGTGCTCAGTGAGGGGGTATAAACAGAGGCTGCAACGATCTATGAGGTAAAGTGTTAGCCTAGCCGGTGTTATTTTCGGTCTGTTTGGATGTTTTATCCCGGTTTCGGGCGGTTCTCCGCGGTGTGTGGGTCGTTAGTCTCTCCGTGTTCGGAACCCTGAGGGATGTATCTGGTCCGGACCGCCGGTTCGGTGTATATCCGCAGTAGAGGAGCGGCTCGGTTAGCCGCGCTGCTAGGCTCTTTGTTGTGTTTAGTGGCGGGAGTGCACGCTCCAGTCGGGCCCCGGGTCTCGCGCCGGTCCGGCCCGGTTCTAAATGTTCTGTATGTTCTAGGTTTAGGAGTGTGGTTGTTTGGTTGCGTGCTCTGATTAGTGTTCTGGTTGAGTCTGTACCGTCTCTCCTCCGGTCCGGTCCGGTCCGCTCTGATTGGCGCGCGGGAACCCAATCACCAGCTCGCTCACAAAATGGCGCGCGGGAGTGGAGCGTCTGAGGAGGGGGGGCACTGCGCCTGCGCACCAGTGACACTCCGGCTCCTTTTAGTGATCCGGATCATTTAGCTCGGCTCACCAAGAAGACTCGGCTCCCCTTCGTTCCACCTTAAATTATGTTTCAGTTACACTCTGGCGACCGGAGGAAGAGTGTGTGTGTGTGTGTGTGTGCTGAATTAGATCGTTTTAAATATTAATTAGATAAAACTGATATTTTGTCATTTTAGTGATTCCTCAGTACGGTTTGTGTTTGTGCTTCTATTAGAGGTTTACGGTAATGAGGCGGCGGGTATTAGCAAATTAAAAATATTTTAGAACAGCAGAAGACCTGCAGCTGAGTTGGCCCTTAGTGTGGACTCAGTGACAACAGACTTTTTATCTGTGTATATAGATATCAACCGGCTCATATCGTTCACCTAAAAGAGCCGACTCCCATAGTTCACTTAAAAGAGCCGACTCCCATCGTTCATTTAAATTAGTCGACTTAAAGAACCGACTCGTTCGGGACAGACACGTGTTTGAAGACGTTCTGGTTCGGTCTGGGTACCGGAGCACTGCGGGTCTGTTTCTTTTCTGAGTGATTCGATCATTGTAACCTGGTTCTGCGGCAGTAAGGTGTTTATTTAAGGTGGAAGGCAGTGAGTGTCCACCATAACTGGTCCCAGTCCGGGCGGCTGGGGGAGATCTGGACCTGTTCCAGTGTTCCGTTCCACCTTAAACACCGCAGCAGAGACGGCCGGGTTCTGCTGGAGAGTGCAGGTGAAGATCCAGTTTTATTGGAGTTTTCCGCTCCCCTTAAACGGTACTGCAGTGTGACTGGAAGCGCAGATAAAGGTGTAGTCTTCTCATTCCCCGCTCCACCTGTTTTGGAAGTGTGTTTGCGTGTTGGATTAGTCGCTCCACCTTAAATGTTGTTGTGTTTACACTCCGCCGCGTGGTTTCTTATCCCAGCTCTCCGGTCCACCTTAAATAGCTCGCCGTGAATGCACCAGTTAAGGTGAAACTTCCACTTTTCCAAGGTCACAGATACACAGTGCACCGTTCTCTATATCTCTTATTATAATAGTGATCATTTTCACAAAATACTTGTTTATAGTATGATTATAACATTATTACATAATTTAAATTAATTATATATCATGTTAAAATTATTGTAAATGTATACTTCAGTGTAAATTATGCATTTATGATTAAATAATTTCTAATTTATGAATATAAATTATTCTAGTATTAATTATAATAGCACATTTATGGATTAGTGAATTCCAGTGTAGCTGATGTACTTTCTGCAGATAAGAAAAACCAGTCCTCCCTGTCTAATGTGACAATGACTCAACCAGGGACACATTTTAAAGAGCCCATCTCAAGGAAAATGGACTTTTCCTTACTTTTTAAGAAAAATAAATGAAGCTTGACATAACCTCTCCCTCCACAGTGCGAACAGCACTTATAGGGACACTAAGCTACCATAATGGCTTATCTTGTACATGTTGTATTTGTGGTGTCATAAAAACCATCATATTTACATATATATTAAATGTGTAAG
This sequence comes from Brycinus macrolepidotus, assembly GCA_037974445.1. Taxonomy (NCBI): domain Eukaryota; kingdom Metazoa; phylum Chordata; class Actinopteri; order Characiformes; family Alestidae; genus Brycinus; species Brycinus macrolepidotus. The sequence continues at coordinate 15,067 of JBBPCZ010176182.1, forward strand.
TGACATTTCCAGCCATGACTGCAGACACAATGAAGAGGTCATTTCTCAGTCTTAAAGATACAGTAACAGAAGCTGCTTACATCCAGTAGGAAGATAAAATTCATTAAGAAGCAAGAAAAGTGGAAGATATGGGCCCTTTAAGAGCCTAAATCAAACTGTTTGTTAAATAGTGAAAACATGTTAGGTCTGTTCAGTCATTGCTGTTGTTGGTACCTCGTATTTAGGCTCAGAACTGTTTTGGTGGAACCCAGGACATGACTTTTAATGTTCTTATGCTGTTTGCTTTTGCTCAGACAGACCACCATCATCTCAAGAGGTTCCTGAATGCTCGAGAACATGCTCAACCCTGTGAGACTCATCCGCCTGGTGAAGCTGGCTGCTCTTCCAGGTCCCAGAACAGTGCCGATGGGCTGCCCAGCGTGGACCTGCTCTGCTGGAAGGCACTCAGACACCAGGAGAGGAAACCAGGAGGATGCTTCAGAGGAAGATCTTGATATGTATGAGGTGGAGGCCCAGCTGGAGTCCTTTGTGAGGTAGGACAACATGATGTTTTGGATGGGTGGGATGTTCTTCTGCTCTGTTCTTGCTATAGTAGTGTGTTTTCTGCAGAGAGGAGAAAATAAAAAGGAAAGCGACCAAATTTCACAAGATCAGCAGGCAGCTGAGTGAACGTGGAGCTCCAGAGAGGATACTGACCTGGGATGCCATTGAGCAGATAAGGTCTGTATACATTCACCGGCCACTTTATTAGGTACACAGACCTCCTGTCTATGTCTGTGCTTGTTTTCAATTTTATCAGCTGCACTGACCATTTACAGTACTTTAAACAAGTCTTGAACCACTCCTCATTTCTTCATATTCTGCTTCCAGAGATCCAGACTTTCTTGTATTTTAATGTGGCCTTGAGGAACAGTTCTCCAGGCTTCCTGAAGGACTTTTAAAGACTCTCATTTCCAGTCCAGTCCCTGAACCTGACCAGTTTCAGAGGAATGTTTTTGTTTGTTAAGACACACAGT
>JBBPCZ010176245.1:0-16078 GCA_037974445.1 Brycinus macrolepidotus
CCAAACAAAGCTCAGCATGACGTCTGACACCTCGAGCATCAACACAAACCGGGGGAACTTCCATATAAGGAGCTGATGACGGTTTACCATTTGTTGCACTTCTGGCATGGATCCGTGATGCTCATGTTCTAAGAGTTAATCAGAAGTAGGGATCAAAAAGGACATTTTCGGGATGTCCTGCCCCCTGGTGGACACAGCTTTTAATCCTCCAGGTGGACAAAAGGCCTATAGCCACTGTGTACACACACAGGGTGAGCAGCAGGTATACAGAAAGGATACTGTGGCCCTTTTCCGCATAACTTGCAGATTTTCTTATATAATTGAATGTGTCGTATATGATATATGACCCAGTCAGCAAGCCAAATAAATTGTAATAAAATTACAAGCATTCCAATGCCCAGCAAAATGTAATATCAGGTGAACTGGATGATCCATGCCATGTCTTACTTTTGAAATTGTAAACAATGTTGATGAAAGTAGTAGCGACCTCCCCTCAACAGGAGTAAATAAAATGTCAGTGAAAGGTTTGGTAACTGGTTGTGGGACGAATTGGACTATATTTCAACATCTACATTATTACGTGATGCTCATTTCAAAAACCCGCCAAAATCACAACATACTCAACCTGAAACAAATCGAAACAAAGACCTCCCAATTTGGGGTGGAACTACCCAATCTGGCAACACTGTTTGCTTGTTACAGTTAATTCAAAAGGCTGTTGAGCTGTTCATCAGAAAGGAAAGGCATTCAAAGGATGAACAATGGGAGATGCATGAAAAAACACAACAAACAGCAATCATCAATCCATCAGTCAAGTTGCTCATGATGCAAGAACTTGGCAGTTAACAGAAATAGGCAGCTTATTTGTATAGTGCATTACCATACACAGAGGTCATTCAATGTGCTCTACTCAGAGTAAATTTGCATAAAAGCATAAAAAGAAAAGTAACAATTAAATTATGCAAGAAAATCATACTAAAAATAATTATGATTTAAGATCAATTAAAACAAGTTAAAGAAATGTGAAGAAAGCAATATAAAAGAATACACATAAAAGTGCATGATTTTTGTCCAAGCGATTCTGGTTAGCTGAAGGTAACAGAAAACAAATTACTTTTTTTCCATGGGGAGTTCAGACCTCCATAGAAAGCTGGTTCCAGCAGGGGGCACCATAATGACTAAATGTCATTTCGATTCAAATCTGGGCACCATTAACTGATCAGCTCCTGCTGATATGGGACCTACCAGATATTCATCAAACATCTCAGAGGTATATTTAGGACCCTAAACCACTGAGTGACTCATCAACAATGAGTAATACCTTGAAGTCTACTCTGTATCTGATTGGAAGCCAGTGTAAGGACCTGAGGTTTGAAGTAGTGTGCTCTCTTTTCTTGGAACTCTAGCAGCAGCATTTTGAATAAGCTATAGCTGTCTAATGGTCTTTTTATGTAGGCTGATGAGAAGAATAATGAAATAGTCAATGCGGCAAGTATGAATATGTTGCTGTGACACAAAATCTCTAACCTTAGCTGTGTTCTTGAGATGCCAGAATGCTGATTTAGTTTTAATGTGATGAAATAAATAAACAAATATACGCATAGCAAAGAAAGTACAGCCCAGCGATGCACCTGTATGGAAATTACTGAGCTGTGCTGATATACAGTATTTCTTTTTTATATTACATTATTTCATATTTATTACATTTGTATGCAAGAAAACACCCTGAGCCAAGTGAAATATTTTGTTAATTGTATTTTAGTGCAATTTCTATTTATTTTTCAGAGTTTCCATGTTGGAAAAAAAATTAAAAAGGAACCATAACACTTGAGCTACATTCACAGTGCTAGGTCTAACTGACCTTTTTTTCACCTTCTCCCTTTGTGCTGGTAGTTTGCTCATTTGTTGTTGTAGGAAAGTGACCCAAAAGAAATTTGGTTGGTCCACAGAAAGAGCATTCAGACGTAACATCCCAGATTCCAAAATATCACATATCCTGAAAAAATCTTCTTCATATTCATCAGTGGTTAATAGCCACAAGAATAACAGCTCAATTCAAACACAGGCCTCAAGGCTGCCTCCCTCTGTTTACTCATAAGAGTTACATAATTGGACTCTTGAATCCACCGTGGCCATTAAGAGCCAAACCAGACTGTGCTTATTAAAGACACATTGAGCTTATTCAGACTTAATTGTTGTGTATGTGCTTAGATCTTGTGCAGGCCAGAGGCAGAAAGGCGAGTGATTAAATCTGGGGTTTTTAGGCCAGTCAAAACAGCCACTGTTTTATTATTATATTTTAATTACAATTTTTTAAATTAGTAAAGGATGGTTCTTTGCTTGCGATTCTCTCGAAAGCATCACTCCGTTCAGTAAACTCATCCATCAAACATCCATTGATCGATGGTGGTGGATTTTGATTAAAGTCTGATGAATCTGCATGTTGAATTTGTGACAGTTGTGACAGATTGGGTAAGCATTTGAGCTAATATATAAAGCTTGACAATGACATGGAGAGAGCACAACCTAACAGTGATGAATTTTCACAGCAACTCGACAGATCTTTCTCAAGACTCACCTCCGAAACGGTTTTTGCACCATAAACGTGAAAAAAATCTATATATACATACATAATGTTTATATAATTATATAAACTTTATTTATGCTATTTTATTAATGCTAAGTGCCAGTGAAGCAAGTACACAGTGAGGTCTAGCCAGGCTAAAGTACAGCCTCCACATGGGGGGGTTAGTTTTACCAAAAAGCCCCCTGCCATAAACAATGAAAGGACTCCACATCACCACTCATAAATTCAACAACTTTTCAACAACAAAGTTTTTTTATGCATAGATTTGTCAAGGATATACAATCCCCATCAACATAGAATTGTATTCAAAATAAAAGGAATTGTCTGGCCAAAAAATCTAATTTATACAATTTTTCATTTATTCCAGATAAAATGATTTCTTTAGTTTAGAACTGGAGCTCTGGGGCTGACAAACACTAGAAGTCAATAGTCACCCAAATCATTTCTCTAAATACACCCCCAAAATTTCTCTCAGCCCACTCAAACCACATCCACTCTTCATCAAGGTGGTTCAGACTTGTAGATGAGGTTTAGGACACAGTATGACTTACTAAAAGCTCTAAAAAGACTTTTCGGAAGCTTAAACTTGTTTACTTCACAAACCAGATGAGTGAAGGTTTTAAAATGTTAGCATGATTAATTAACACCATAATGCTCATCTGCCACTGCTAGCTATGTTAGCACTTCATTACGTGCAATACCTTACGTGCAATAGTCTTCATGTGCAATATTACTTCTTAGGTCAATATTACTTTTGTATTACTTAATATTACTACTGATCTCTACTAAGTGGAATAACTTACTCCAAACTACCTTCTGTGTGGGTAGATTTCACTCAGCTGTGTTATTTATATATAGTACTTATACCTGCATTTCTGTATATAGCATAGTGTATTTTCATATTGAGCTTTTCTCTACAGATTTTTTATTTAGATTTTATTTAGACTTTATATTTCATATTGTTCTTGTCTCTGTGTGTCTTTGCAGTCATTACGTAAGCAATTTCCTCTGGGACCAATGAAGTTTTCTGATTCTGATTCTGATTCTGATTCTGATTTAAAAGTGACTGTTTAATAGGGTTGTGCTCTTGAGTGACATGTGGGGCCGGAGGCTAGCATTCCATCTCGACAGCTTAAGTTAAGGTGACTCTGTAACGGTGGCAGAGCGGTGTCCCGCTGCTCTGAGTGATGCGCCAGCAAAGAGGTCGAGACAGTTTTCACCATCACAGGTCTATGAAACGCTCGCAGTCCCAGCGGTAATCAGACCCAGGTGCCAATAGTGATGGATTCCTCCAGCCAAGAGGCCCCGGGTCAGACCGCCCGCCCATACAGATCAGAATTTACATCCCAACTCTCCTTGATCGATGCACAATTTCTCCCTAAAAGAGCTTTCCATTCGCTTTTCTCTCATGCCACTAGAATTGAAAACCACTTTAGCACAAATCGAGCCGCTGGTCAGGTGGCTGAGCGAACAGACTCTGAAAGGAATGCGATTGTTACCGTTCCTTTCTTCTCAGGTTTGCATTCCTGTAGATCCTAATGCCTTTGAAGTGGTTGGTTTGGCCTTCTAGTGCATTAAAAGGAAATTTCACAGATTTTTTTCAAAATTTCAACATAATTCAACAACTGAGATATAAATTCATTTAGAGTGGTTTGATGGCAAATGGTCAAACTTGCATTCATCCAGTTCTTTACAGTGCAAAACTTTCTTTGCAACGGTATGGAATTCATCCATTATGGATCATAAGTGGCCTGTACTAAGCCTTCCGAGTAATAAATCGGACGCATTTTCCCCATAGGTCATGCCTATTCGTTTGAGTGAGGCGCTAAACGCAGGAGGACTGCGCTAAAAGTGGGTGGAGATGTCGCATGGGTGTGGCTAATTATGTATTCCACTTTATTTTGCCTTTTAAGATGGGGTGTAAATTTACTTCGATTTCAGAAGACATGCTGAGAGCAGTAGCAGTGGACACAGTGATTATGACATTCAAACACATGCTGAAAAAAATTTGATTTTTTTTTTTTACCTTGAATAACAGGCTTTAAACTCTCGGGATCAGATCCAAGAAGTTGTATGTGCAAGAAGTGCAGAATATGCTGTTATGAAGCTCTATTTTATAACCCAGAGTTGAATAACTCCTCTATAGAATGTAAGAATGATAAGAAACACCACCATCTCTTCATCACTGAATTTTCATTTTTGGCATAGCTCCACTATGCTTTTGAAAGGGCAGTTAGAGGGTAGGGCTGCAATCCTAGTAAACGTTAAATTCAGATACATTGTGAACACATTTTGCGGTGCTGTCAGTTCACACGTTGCGCTGTGTCTGTGACTGTATGTAGAGAACGTGCAACAGTCTAAGGCACCCGAGAAAATTATACTTACAAGTTGTTTACTATTGGGCAGCAGTGTTAAGTTAGTGTTAAAACACGAATATTACTATAAATACAAATAACATTAATACAGTAAATAGTGGTTTTATGTACAGCAAAGTGTTCGCTTAACATTTCCAGACCTCTTTCCTCTTGGAAGCCCAGTTTTACTTGTAGCTCCATCAGATACCTGGGTTTGCTTTTTTTACTGCATTAGATTAAATAAGGAATTTTATAAATCCAAGCAATATGGAGACATCGAGCAGAAATCTGGAACTAAACCTGTATTCTTCCAAACAGCTCACAAAATGTTGACTTTTTACTGCTTTCTTGTTTGTTTGCATTTGTTCTCATGTTCATTTGTGTTTTACTGTCAGAAAGAAAGCCACTGCTGATTTAAATGGCTTCAAACAATTTGCATAAGTGCCTAAGACTTTTGAACAGTACTGTATTTCTGGCCCATGGTCTTTCAACAGGAAATCTGTCAGACCAGGGTGTTCTTCAAGTGAACGTGCTGTTATGCGTCAGACTGAGAAACCAGCGAAACCAGAGAAAACCAAACTTAAACTGAGATGAAGATAAATACAGTGGGGAGGATCTGATGCTAGGCTTTAGCTGCGTGGGAACAAGCTGCTACTAACTCTGCGAGGATGTTTCTAAACCTGTCGAAATGAGTCATCTCTCACTTTGCAACTTTCAGCCTGACGTACAGCACTTAGCTGATGTCTCAGGGAAAGTTTGTGAACCTCTGGTCTCAAATATACCCATTTGATTTACCGTACCAACTGACCACTGAACCTACAAGAGTTTCTATGTGTATAAAAATATCTGAAGAACTATGGTAAAACAGTCTCTCAGGCATCAGGCAGTGCATTCATCACCATTTCATACAATAACCGTCTGTGAGGCGGCTTTTAGAGGCACTAAACTCTTCAGACGTCTGGTTCCTATTCAGACCCATCACGCCAGAACTAAACCATGAGTGGGTCTACAGAATTGTAACAAATATGTTTTTTTATAATGTTCCTGAACTAAAGATAATAACATCTTTCTGCACTTCCCCTAGTGACCATTCTGCTGGAATGGAAACTCATTCATTCATTCGTTCATTTGTTACCTGAGCTGCTAATCCTAACCAGGATGGCCGGGGGGGACTGGAGCCTATCCCAGCATTCATAGGGCGGGTCGCCAGTCCTTCGCAGTGCAGGGAATGGACATATTTTATAAATATAATCATTCATTCATTCATTTATTCATTCTTTTTCTGTAACCGATTATTCCTTACTAGGGTCGCTGGTACCTGGAGCCTATCCCGGGGTCTACAGGCACGAGGCAGGGACTCACCCTTTGAGGTGCACCAGCCCGCCGCAGGGCACACACACACACATACACACCATTCACTCTCTCACACACACACACATCATTCATTCACACACTCACACCTAGAGTCAGTTTAGAATCCCCAGTTCACCTGACGCACATGTCTTTGGACTGTGGGAGAAACCGGAGACCCCGGAGGAAACCCACGCCACCACGAGGAGAACATGCAAACTCCACACTCACAAGCCAGGACCTGGATTTGAAGCCCCAACCTTGAAGGTGTGAGGCAACAGTGCTTAAATATAATCAAATAGAAAATTTTCCCAGGAACTGTTATCAGATGAACTAAGACACTGTTGTCTCTGTGTTGAGCTGCTAGCGACCAGTGAGGGTTAAAAATGGGATCCCTCTCCACAAAGACAGGATGCCACCATTTAAACCAGCATTTTAACACAATAAAAACACCTACACGAATAAAAATAATCTTACTCATTTCACTGAAATATATTCCACCACGTCAGTGAAGAAAAATGATTTAATTCAATTTTAGGGGCATTCCAAAAGAAGCAGAAATTTCGTGGCTACTGTTGTGCTGCCCCAGGGGCAGTACTTGTATCTGAGAAGTGCAGTTCTCAGTATAGTTGAGTTTTCTGAGAGTGCAAGAAGTATACATGAAGTCTATGGTCAATCTGCCAAAACGAGTCACACATTTACGAGGGAACCAGAAGGGAAAGTACATTTAAAGCAAAGATCTGCAAATTTGGTTGAAGCTTTAACAGATAGGCTTGAAAATCAGATTGTTTGTCTGAACAAGGCCTGAATGACCCCCTGCTGGTCCTGAGTTTCTCTAGAAAGGAGCAATTCACTTTAAACCACTCTGAATAACTTTAACCATTTAATTCTGAATCTCAAGAAGTCGGTGGAGTTCCCCTTCAAAAGGGCCCACATGCTGGAGCAGGCCCTTTGTGGGACTGCCTTGACTCAGCCATTCCAAACAAATGGTCTCTCTAGTTATGTTTACACCCTTCTGTATACACCACCCAATTAAATTTTGATTAGGCCATTTCCGTTAGCTGACAAGCTTGTGTCACGCTGTTTGGCGCCGCAAGCATTTTCATCTCTTTTGGGAGCAGAATTACAAGACGAGCACTCAATTAGAAAAAAACAAAACCAGCACTCTGCTTCTGGAGGAAACTTGCTCAGAATTGGTCATGGACCATTTCTTCTTCTAATGAGGCCCCAGCAAACAAACACAAATTTGCAGAGTGTAGTTTTTAATATTCTCTTGGGTGTACAGTAGATTTGAAGCCATTCTTGGAAGTGAGGACCCTTCTGACACACGTAACATTCCTTCACTGAGGTGTCATGTATCGATTAATGAGTTATTTAGTGTTTAAACCTCTACTCATGATCAGAAGTACGTTATATGAACAAAAGCATGTGGACACTCTTCCTAATAATGTTCACGTGCTTCAGCCTCACCTACTGGCTAACAGATTTATAAAATCAAGCACATAGCAATGCAATCTCTATAGGAACTCTTTAAACGTCACTTTAAACGTCCACAAGTCACTTCATGAAATTTCTGCCCCACTAGGTCTGCCCCAGTCAGCTATTATTGTGAAATGGAAGCATCTAAAACTGACAACAGCTCAGCCATGAAGCACTAGGCCAAACTCACATAGCAAGGCTGCCAAGTTCTGAAGTGCATAGTATCAAAAAAATCACTTGTCCACTATTGCATCACTCAATTTGGAGTTCCAGTAAGCTTATAAGTGGTCATTTCCATCACACGTGAACACACCACAGCATACAGTGTGAACAGTGTGAAATTCTCTCTCTGTATTTAACCCATTTAACCAAGTGAAGCAGCGGCAGCCAGGAACACAGTGCCCGGGGAGCAGTGTGTGGAGAGCAGTGTGTGGAGAGGAGTGTGAGAGGGGGCAGTGTGTGGGGAGTCGTGTGTGGAGACGGTACTGGGGAGCAGTGTGTGAGGGAGCAGTGTGTGGGGATGGTACCAGGGAGAAGTGTGTAGGGGAGCAGAGTGTGGGGAGTAGTGTTTGGGGGAGCAGTGTGTGCAGGAAGCAGTGTGTGTGGGGAGCAGGGTGTGGGGGGAGCAGTGTGTGGGGAGCAGTGTGTGGGGAGCAGTGTGCGGGGGAGCAGTATGAGGGGATGGTATCCTGCTCAAGGGTACCTCAGTGGTGCCACTGGCAGTCCTGGGATTCAAACTCATGGCCTTCTGATTGCAGGGGCAACTCCCGAACCAACAGGCCACCAAAAGAGTTATGGTCAAGTGTCCCCGTACTTTTGACCATATAATGTATTAGATATGCCAGAGCTGTCAGTCGAGCGAATTGTTCAAGGACAGAACCAGCTCAGTCTTACATTGCAGCCTCATCATTTTTGACGCTTCGATGCTCCCCAAAGTGACGCTCCGAGACACCGATGCCCGAAACGCCCATTTGTCAAGCAGCTCCATCCACCAATCAATGGGGTCATCTCGGCAGATCGCTCCATGTTTCACACCTTTTACGAGAGAGATGAAATGGCGGGGTTGAAAATGTGAGGGCTATTCTCTCTAGTCCAGTGAATTTCATAGCGGGGGTCCAAAGGGAGGTAGGGGATGACATCGTCTCGGAATGGATGCAGGAGATGATGTGGAGATCAGTTTCGTCTTAGCGGGTCCCGTCTTCACTTCGTAGAGCTGGAAAGAGGCAGATTTTCGTTCTCCAGAGCTCCAGAGCTTTAAAAAATTCGTCCTGTTCCCCAGCAATAATTGAACCTACTGTAAAGCTCTAAAGACCGGTGGCTTTCAGAGCTCTTTTTAAGCCAAAAAAGAACAGAAAGGTCTCCATCTTAATACTTTATAACTCCTCAGGGCCTATGAAGCCTCAGGGCCTTCTGGGAACTAAAACAAAATACATGTCAAATTTTTTTGTCGATTTTTATTTAATCATGAATCATGTTTGTGTTTAAATTCAGCAAAAACTGCAGTTCTAGTCTCATTTCATTATTAAAGGGCCCATATCAGGGAAAATGACAAATTTTCTTGCTTTTTTTTAAGGTAAAAGACTTCAACGTTAAAAAACCCACTGTTCTTCAAAGTGTGCCATCCACTTCTCAGCCTGTCCCATCCCATGCCAGAAAGACACCAGTTCCCTGGTTTTGTGATGCCACAAAACTGTCATTTACATAAACTACCAGTCAAACGGTTTTGCACACAGATTTTTTACATTTGCATGTCACTCACTTAATGTTTACTAAAAATATACTCAATATTCTTTTCTAACAAATTTACAGTATGTTTACCATCTGAGTTCTTTTATTAGCCAGAAAATGTCAGATTTTTATTCATTAACCTACTTAAAGTCACCTGTCATTAGAATTAGAGTTAGAATTAAAATGTGGATCACCAGACAGGTATTAAATTATTAGACAAGTAACAAGCTATTAAATGACAGCCAGTGGGATACTGCCGCATTTAAAGCTAAAGGACAGTCTAAAATTTTTGCATCACCACTTTACCAGGTATTAGGACAGACATGCACTGTTACAGATTCTTTCATCTTATAAGGGAAACCTATTTTTATTAGACATATGTTCATTTTTAGTTGTTCACTCGACAACTAAAATGTGCACTTTATGAAATAAATGCATAAGTGGTAAGAACCTGTGGTAGTGTACAAGAAAAATGTAGGATATAAGCCTTTTAAGTTATGGTTGGGAAAAGTGTGTAAAGGTAAAAAGCAATCTAAAGGTTTGAGATTGTTGTGATGTCACTTACGGTCAGGAGTCTCAGAGTCCATAAGATCTAGGGGGTTCCTAACTAGTGGGTAGTCATTTACTGAAATAAGTTTTTTTTTGTTATATTGCAAATTTACTGCAATATAACAAAAAGCCTCTGCAGTGCTCACCTAAACTGCAGCCCCTGTTAGCAAGCTGCTAACAAGATTCTGGATAATGTCTGGAACACATTTTTCTTACTTAATGATGGCATGAATAGTTGACATGAATAGTTGCTCAACCCCTATTGTGCATGCAAACTTAGCAAGTGTTTGCTAGCTAACAGTCCTCCCATTTGGATGTGATCCAGCTGTGTAACAGTGGTAGCTCACTGATTAAGTGGCCATGGGAGGACAGCAGTGCCTCTAAATGGTCATTTATTGCCGCGTTCAGTGATGAAATATTCATCCATGTGATTGCTACGGCCACAGTAAGCCAACAGAATAATGAATGGGCAGTTGGTCAGTGTTAGTGACTTTCTGAGCCTATTCAGGCTGATCGGTCCTACAAAAAGATCCACGCATTAATATGATCAGCATACAAATCCGTGTGGTTGTTTTTTAACCCGTCTAAATGGTTTGATGGTTCCCAAAGTGCTCCACCTCCAACCCGCACATCTGTTCATTGTTGGCATAATTTGTTCAAGCGCTCCCAGTGCACCCGGATCTGAGTTCGCCCGTGTGCTGTATTCAAGACATTGATTCATATGGTATCAGCGAGAGTACTGTTTTTTTTCTGCCCGCGTCTTTTAGGAATTGGCGCGATGTAGCTTCATGTTCCAAATTTGTGAGGCGAGAAAATAGCTGCACAGCCAGCCTTTGTCTTGCCCAGATTTCATTTTTCACTTCGTGCCTTAAAATAGCACACCCATTTCGCTTGGCCCAGTTGAAATGGACCAGTTCATTCTTTTATTTTTTGTAATGCTCTTTTGTATAGATTCTAAATAGGCTACAATAATGGTCATTTACAAACATCTGGTTGAGCAAAGTGAGCCGGAACCTTAAAATGTAGAAAAACTGGTGTAGTGGGGTCTGTATGGGTGAATATACTGTACTTTCTGAGGGATCCCCATGCCTACAAAATGCTGCAATGCGGCCTCTGTCAGATCGATTCTACCCTGGGGGAGAGGGAGAGTCATCCTACCAATTTATGGGCATATCCATAATATCCATTAATTGGATATTGTTGCAGGAGAACATAGTAAACAATATACACTGATCAGCCCAACATTAAAACCCCTGAAAGGTGAAGTAAACAACATTGATGATCTCGTTAAAGTGGCACCTGTCAAGGGGTGGTAGATATTAGCCAGTGAACAGTCAGTTCTTGAAGTTAAAATGCTGGAAGCCGGAAAAATGGGCAAACGTAAGGATCTGAGCCACTTTGTCAAGGATCAAACTGTGATGGCTAGACGACTGGGTCAGAACATCTTCAAAACAGCAGGTCTTGTGGAGTGTTCCCAGAATGCGGTGGTCAGTACCTACCAAAAGTGGTCCAAGGAAGGAAAACCGGTGGCACCATGGTTGCACTGTGTGCCCGAATAAAGGTAACAACTATTCAACAAATTTCAGTCAGATGAATCAGCTGCATAATGTCACAGTCAGATCTCAAATTCAAGCACAAAATGCACGAACTTAGATGCATTTTTTACTATATTTAGGTGTATTATGATAAAAGAGTAGCAGAGGAGATGACATATATCTGATTATATGCCTGGCGTGTACTGTGGGTAATGTTGCAGCTTTGTTCACAGGAGGTGAGATTTCAGGTCCCTGCTTGGCCATTAACTCTATTTTAGGTTGCCTTGAGAAATGCTTTTCACAGTAGATTTGCTTTCCTTTGGAGCTCTCTTCATGAAAGTGCCTACAGTTACTGTAGTTTAAGTCATAATAAGTCTGCCCTTTTTGAGCCCAAATGTCTGCACACCACTAAACTAGTTATTGGTCTTTATTGGGTTTTCCAACCCAGCAGAAGTTCAGGAATGTGGCTATCGAAAGGTCTGCATGCTGGTCTTGTATCCAGACCTACCCTGAAGAGGGGTTTTACTGGTATCGACCTGGTATCAACGTAACACAAAAAACCTTGAATGTTTTCAAGCTTCTCTCCTTAACACCTTTAATGTTCCCTACTGACGATAGTTTTACCGGTCTTGGAGGCCAAAGGCAGGTAGAACATCCTCTAATGGGCATGAAGCCTGCCACCAGATTTCAAGGTGCTGCCAGGAACCAGGAGTACTTCCACTCCCTGGAGGCAAAGTCGTAGACATTACTTGCATAACCCCCTTTCCAGGCTTTAATTTTTTTCTTAAAGTGTTCGGTAGAGTGTGCGTAATTTGAACAAAAATCATTATCACGGGCTCTTGTTCGCTTACTCACTTGAACAGGCACACCCACCCACACACACAATAGTCCATACAAAACAGTCACACAAGAGCAGAGCAAGGGAGAGAGGGAGAGAGAGAGTTAGAGAGAGAGAGAAAGAGAGAGAGGGGCCGCAAAGTCGATACCCAACCATTCAGCCGGGCACTGCGAGCAGCTCATTAGACGTGAGCCTTCGCGAAACGCACCAGCTCCGTTTAATGAGGCTGTTACCTATGAAATCCCCTGGCGTTCCCCTCCCGCAGATGCTGTGGAGCGATATTAACATGCGAGCAAACCAGGTCATAACAATAAAACTTGTCAGTCCAGATGTATTACAGTCCATTTCCCCTTGGGCACGCTGAGCCCTGCCACATCAACTAATCAATACTTCGGCCGAGCTATTATTATCATTGCACGAGCCAAGTAACGATGCATCTCCCTTCCGCACTGGCACGAGGATTGGTGTGGCTAACGCAAATTGATCAAGTCCCATCTGCTGCGCATGTGCTCATTACAACTGCAGCTCACGTATCAGGCAGCAAGACAGCAAAGCAGGAGCACTGAGCGGCCCTGGAATACCCAGTGGGAGCACCCCGACAAGGAAAGACTCACTAAGCCGATTCGCTAAGATAAAAAAGCCATGAGCGGAGAGATGGGCTGGGGCACTGGCGAGGTAACAAAAGTCTTCTGAAGACGAAACACATGTTCCAAGTTCATTATTTAGGTCTTGGGAGAGCGGAAAGTCAACAGTCATTGGCAGAGCTGAGTAGATGGTGTTGCTGGACTTCCCAGCAATTAGACAGAAGAGGTTCTTTGCTCAAGTTGGCATTGTCTTTTATTCAATTTTGTTCAAAGATCCAAGGGAGAGCATGCCACTGTGAAAACAGCAGTATTTACAGGCACAATTATCCAGGGTGTGAAAGGTAGCTATTAAGTTCATCCAAGAACCACATAATTACCCATTCAATTTTGTGTAATTACATTAATGTACCATACATACCTGGTGCTTTTCACAAGTTACTGGCAAAGAATGCACCAGTAAATGTCCAGTAATTACTATATATTTACCCATTAAAGCGCTACCAAAAAGACATCACGTAAGTTCTTCATACACTGGAGAGACTTTCTTGCATGAATTGCCCGTCTGATAAGTTCAGCTAGGTTCAAGGTCACATGCAGGGGCGGAGCCAAGGTGTGGCCTGGGGTGGCCACAACCCCAATGGCCACCCAACATGACACTGCTTTTCAGGATGAGGTTTCCTGAAAACCAACGCTCCCTACACCCCTGTCAACAAATACAACCACCACCCCCTCCATTATGCTTCCTGCGGGTGACAAAAATGGAACCAAACCTAACTAAGGCCAGGGGTGCCATCCCAATGGGAATAATGGTCTTAGCCTAGCCACCCCTATAAAAAATGTCTGGCTCCACCACTTGTCATATGTCTGAAACTTTGACAACGTTCAATGTTTCTTTTGAAGGGTGTTGAAGGGAGGCTTGGTTTCCCTTTGCTTAAGTAACAGCCTCTAGGCTTTACACCAGATGTTGTAAGATGTTCTGTGAGGACTGCACGCCTGAGGGTATCAATAAGGCCAGGAACTGATGTTGGTTGATTTGTTCCTTATCTCAAATGCCACTCCCAACTCATCGCAAAGGTATTGGATGGATGGATCAATGCAGAGAGATTTCACTGCTCTACAGTCCAAGGGTGAAGGGCTTTTTACCACTCCAGCCAACACCTGGCACTGGGTATGATGATCTGACTGATGTCTGGCTACTCTAGAGTGTCCCATTCTATGGGCAGCACAGGAGGTTAGACAAGCTGGATAACTGGATAACTGATTTGCATATTGGGGCATGACTTCATACTACAGTACTTTATGTACAGTATAGTACACCTATAGCCAAATTTAACTGACTCCTCATGTCAAGACTGGTGTCATTTAGTATTACAAATCAATAAATTTCAGTTTCTAATGTTTCACTTTTCCCATCAGTGGACTTGATTGTTTAAAAGTAAAGGCATGCTAGTGTACAACACTACTAATTACTTAGAAGAGGATCTGCATTCATTCAGAAGGTGTGAAAGTCTCTCAGCAGAAAATAAACTTGACCTTTCCCAAAGGCTTTTTTATATTTTCTTAAACTCTTTTCACCTATCGCTTCATAATAAAAATAAGCACCTCTCGGTTTTTGATGCAAAAGGTTCCTTTGCTTGAGCTAAGAGTTCATAAATAAAGAGTCTAATGAACCCGGCCCACGCAGTGACCACCATGCTTGTTTGGAATGTCTCAGGAGGAAGCAAATCATCAAAAGAGTGTTCTTCAAGCATGAGGTGAAGGGTTTGGGGGTGGGAGCGTGTTGAAAGAACATGGATCAAACAAATGGATCATTAGCTTTACATTCTGCCTCATCCACAGGGGTTTCGACCTTTCCCTGCGGTGTCCTGTTAGGACACAATTATCTGATCTGTGAGGAGAAAAAGGCGTCCCAAATGGGAATAGAAGGGATGATGGTCAACAGGGACGTGGTCCATTTAGGCCTTCTGGAAAAGTTACGAACTCATAAGAGAACTTTTGGTTTTCTTATGGGTTTAGCTCAGTAATGGCCAGATTTAGCTCAGTAATAGCTGGTCTTAGCTCAATCATAACCTGGTTTAGCTCAGTAATAGCCAGATTTAGGTCAGTCATAGCTGGGCTTAGCTCAGTCACAGCCAGGTTAAACTCAGTCTTAGCCAAGTCTAGCTCAGTCATAGCCTGGTTTAGTTCAGTCATAGCCAGGTTTAACTCAGTCATAGCCAGGTTTATCTCAGTCATAGCCAAATTTAGCTCAGTCATAGCTGGCTTTAGCTCAGTCATAGCTGGGTTTAGCTTAGTCATAGCTGGCTTTAGCTCAGTCATAGCTGGATTTAGCTTTGTCATAGCCGGCTTTAGCTCAGTCATAGCTGGGTTTAGCTTAGTCATAGCCGGGTTTAGCTCAATTATATCCGGATTTAGCTCAGTCATAGCCAGGTTTAGCTAAGTCATAGCCTGGTTTAGCTCAGTCATAGCCAAGTTTTGCTCAGTCATAGCTGGCTTTAGTTCAGTCATAGCCAGATTTAGCACAGTCATAGCCAGGTTTAGCTCAGTCATAGCCAATTTTAGCTCAGTCATAGCTAGGAATTGATATAATTAAGCTATTAGTAGATTTGTTCTCCCTTATTTCTTTACGTGGAATGACTCAGAAGGTTGCAAGCAGCATCTGTCACTTTGAACGAACGTTTAGTGAAAAGAAAATGAGAAAAAACATAGAATAATTGGAAGCGGAAGTATGAGTGTGCCAGTACCACCGAAAGGGTGGGTGATGTGTCATAAGCAATGATCTCTGAGGTGTTTTATCTCTATCATGCGCCGACCGGAGTTTCACAATCCACTATCTGACAAATTAATAATGAAAAAACGTGCTGTCAAAATATTCATTAAATATTCATGGCTGCAGCTTGCTTTATATTGGGGAAAGGGTGCAAGATATTGACAGTTTGTGAGTGAGTGATAATCAAATCCCTCAGTCTCTCTGAAGTTAGACCTAACAATCCATATTTCATAGTTTTGGGGGGGGGGAGGGGGGGGGGCGGGGGGGGGGGGGGGGGGGGGGGGGGGGGGGGGGGGGGGGGGGG
>JBBPCZ010176254.1:0-16078 GCA_037974445.1 Brycinus macrolepidotus
CCTGATTCAGTTTGCTGATGGGATGAAACAGAGCTCACACATGCACTCACTATGCACTTAACATTACTATTTTAATTGTTGCAATTGTAAAATAAGGTAAGAGTGTCGTGTAGTTTAACATTTCCATAGTATAATAAATTATTTATGTGTATTAATTTTAAATTTTCTCCAAACATTTTTTTGTTTGGAATTTTGAATCAAGTGTGGTCAGTAGTGTATGAAACACTAGTGACATGCGCATTTTACACAGACACACTCCCACAAATTGCAAACGCAAGAACCAGAAAAAAATGATGCAGCCTCTTATTTTTTTCCATGGCTGTATATTTCATTTGAGAAAATCTGAGGCTTTTTTATATAGTGACTACCATGAAGTGGGTTTGAACCCACTGAAAAGTCTCTTAGGGTTTAAGGGGGTTTACCATATTGAAGAGAATTCTAATTTATTTTTAGGAATACATTATTTACAATATTTATTGACTAGGGAATAATACTCCACACCTTTAGCTCAAAAGATTTGCATCATTATTTAAGCAAAACCTGCACAAACTGTACAAAGACACACTGATAAACATAAAGCTGAGTGTTGGAAAAATACTCAAATACTACCTAATATGTATTAAATTCATTGCTTTCTTAGTTACTAGTTTCATTGATACTAGTAAGAACGTTCAGATTTCAGAAAAAGAAAAGGTGCCCCCTTTTTTCGGACGTCTAGGAAATAGTGTCAGCCTCCTCTCCTGTGTCAGAAGAGTAGAAAGATCTCAGAGACAGAGTTGACGAAAGATCTCATTCGCTTTTTTAAAGGCTGCATATCATGGAAAACCGAGTTTTCATTACATTTTTATGCATTTCACTCCCCAGTCCATTACATCACAGCACATTCATTGGGCAGATCCTCTTTTCCAAAGCGACTTACAATTTGAGGGAACACTCAAGTTTCGGGACTGTGAGAGAACCAGTCCACACAGGCCTTGAATGGAAACGGAGCAGTAAAAACAGCCTGTTTTGAATTTGAAGTGTTTTTGCGATGTCAGAAACACCAACTCATCTGCATATCCATCTATTCAGCAGGTTAGCCCCACCCATTAATGCTGAAATTATATGAAGTGTTTCGGTCTGGTCTACTTTTTGAATGAGACGCAATACAGGGCAGCCAATCGAAACAAACATTTATATCTACAACGCTTAAAAGCACAGTAACAAAACATCCTGTTTCATTCTAAGGGATAACAAGAAGCTGGAAATTTAAAAATGAAATACAGCTGTTTTTGGTCCATAAAATCACAGATACATAAAGGAGAAAAATAAAATAGTGAAAAAATAAAAATAAAGGACATTGGCCCTTTAAGGTAGACTGAACTAAGCACTGATTTTCTGGATTGCTCTTTTTCTAACATTCTAACTTGCTCCAGTGTTTTCCCTCAGGAACAAACACTTCCTCTCCAGCTGGATCAGTTCTAGTGTAAAGGGCTTGTGCTGCTGTGCGGAAGCAGAGCGGATAGGAAGACACAAACACAGAGCTTAAAGGAGATTACTCCACTCCTCCACGCTGCCAAAAACTCCCCATAGACCGTCTCAGCCTCCATACTAAATCTTAGCTCGAGCTGTAAAACTTCCCCCAGGCAATACACTACCAGAGAAATATTTAGCACCTAATCGTGCGTAAGCTGCCACCAGGGTTGGATACAAAGTAACATGTTACAGTAGACCTGTCACAGTCATGTAACAGTATTGTAAAAGTCCGTAACACATTAAAGTTCAGTTCTTTCAATCACATTAGTTACTGGTTTAATATCAATGTTCTGTGCATTACTCATTAATTTCTCTTACATAGATTTTCAGTGTCTGTCCTTTTTTACGTGCCAATGCTACGTGCTACAGCTAACTGTGCGACCCTGACTGTGAAAACGAGCAGCGAAGTTTGAGTGTGGAAAAGTAGAAAGTAATGTAAAAGTAAAGTCACAAGTAGCAGATTGCTAATCCTGGACCAGTAGTCATGCTTAATAGTACAGAAGCTTGGAGACAGCAGTGGACAGTCGAAAAGTAAGTGTAATTTGTGCATTACTTAAATACTTTTTTCAAGTATCTGTACTTTTTGCCTTCACTTAATTACATTTTAAAGTGCGTATCAGTCTGATCTCTGAGAAATCTGTATTTTCTAAACTAGACAAAAGTAAACCAATACCAAGACAAATTTTTTAACAGGCTGATTTGACTAGATGCATCCATTTAGAGCCATACAGCTACATGTTTTATAATATAGCATAGTATACTGACAGTGAAGCTTATTGAAAAGCAAGTCATTTTATATGTTACCTGGCATATAAATAGGTACCACAGCTTGTAGTGTTTAAAACAATGTGGGCACAAGTGTGTGCAACAGCACCATGCTGATTAATATGCCTCAGTTGAACTGCAGTGAACTGCAGCGCCATGGCAAGTCAGCTACATGTGAGTTTAACCCACTGTGAGAGAGAGGGATGGGGGTGGTGCTTTGTATTCTGAGAGGTTCCCTGCAGCGCTTGACTGTAATCTTCTTAGCCTGTGTGTGCTAGGCCCTCCTAGCACAGATACACTAACCCCAATATAGCATACGACGGTTCAGTCACACTAGCAAAAATAGCATTCACACTCTTCCCTCTGCCTCTGTTCCTTCTGGTTTCATTTGTACGATGCACTGCTGAAGATACAAAGTACACAGTTGTAAATAAAAGCATCCAATGAATGTCAGATCATACAAACTAACCTTTTAAAACTACCTCTCTCACAAGAACTGCCATTTAATCATCCTGAGCTGGAGTGTAAAATACACTGAGCTGTGGTCCTCTAACCACAGTAAATATAGGTCACAAGATGGCTTTACGTGGAGAGGTGCTTCTCTCTCTCTCACTTTCTCTCTCTCTTCCTCTTTCTCTCTCTCTCTCTCTGTTTCTCTCTCAATCTCCCTCTTTCTCTCCATCTGTCTCTTTCTTTCTTTCCCTCTCATTTTCCTCATTCTCCTTCTCTTCATCTCCCTTTCTTTCCGTGTCTCTCTCCCTCTCTCTCTCCCACTCATTCTCCTTTTCATCTCCCTGTCTTTCAGTCTGTCTCTCTCTCTCACCCTCTCCCTCTCATTCTCCTTCGCTCCATCTCTCTCTCTCTCTCTCTCTCTCTCTCAGTCTCTCTCTCCCTCTCTCTCTTTCTCCTTCTCTTCATCTCACTTTCTTTCTGTCTGTCTCTCTCTCTCTCTCTCTCTCTCTCTCTCTCTCTCTCTCTGAAACAACGCTACAATTTTTAAAAATTGATTTTGGTATCAGTCAGTCTGATCAATATATCTCTGCATGTGTTGATTACATGTTAGCATGTGTAAAAAATAAATGAATCAATAAAAAATTAAAGCTGAAAGATCTGGCCCTGCAGCAAATTCAGTGTGTATCCATGATGTGTGGACTTTTTAAGCTGCTGCCTCCTCCCTGGTTCATAGGGAGGAGATAAAGGGCGGGGCAAGGGGCAGCGGTAACCATAGTAATGGAGCAGATGGGTCAGCGAGGTAATGGTGAATGGATGAGGGTGTGTCACTATGTAGATGCAACAAAGATCTCAAAGCACACACAGATTTAAGGCCGACGTAGAGCCAGGTTAAGGCAGTATCTCAGATTTAATGAGGTCAGAATGGTATGTTTGAGAAGCGACTGCTTACATTGCATACAGTTTATCTCAGAGCACGGGCAAACGTGGACCCAATTACAGATTTCCTTTTGTTATTTTAAAAAAAGTGAACTTTCTGAAAAAAGTTATTATCACTCTGTTGTATTTGTTTTCCATTTGAAAACACTGGAACTGTTCTACAAAGTGTGAACGTTTCGTGATAAATGGACCAACATGATGAAATGATCCACAGTTGCTTGGGATAATGTCTCATTACTTTATCTTCCATTAGAGGGCCCATGTCACGGAAAAACAAATGTCCCTTGTTTTATTTATTTATTTTTAATAAAAGCGGGCAACGCAGTACATAAACATACTATTTTCACCCTAGTCCAAATTTATCTTCAAAATTAATTTTGAATTCACTGTATTAGTGATGTCACAAAAACCAGTGCAGTTACGTATATCCACCTATTCAGCCTGCAGCAGTTTAACTCCACCCTTGATAAAGAGTGCAGAAAAAAACAAAAATGACGGCGGGACGGGGGTCATTTACATACATCACTCTTAAGGCTTAGTAACAAAAACAGCTTGTTTAAGGACAAAGAGAGGTTGAAAAGTGGTTATGTAAAAAAGAATAAGGACTGTTTTTGGTGTTTAAAATTGCATAAATGGAAAGAAAAATTGTAGGATATTCACTCTTTGAAGTTAAGAATGTTATTTCCCTTCTCCTACAAATTTGCCATGTTGGAAAGTTGAGGTACTTCATTCACAGTGACATTTTCTCTTGTGTCCAGACTGTGATTTAAAGCTTCATAAGAAAATATGTATGTGTATGTGAATCAAGACTATGCTATAATGTGCTTTATAACTATGTCAAACGAAATATGTAGATGTAGTTTAGCGCTTTTTTTCATACATGCATGTGAATTGTTTGAGCCTTTTGTCTAACAACAGAGTGGCGCAATGATGCAATTGTGCTATGGGTGTAAAAAAAAAAAGAAAAAGAAATCCTCAGGGAATAGTTTGTCGAGGGACATGGTGGGGGGATGAAAGCATTATAGATGAATGAATGGAGATGAAGGACCCCTCTGTTTGCTACTTTAATAGACACACTAATGAGAGGTAGAGGAGTAAGAGCCCTTCATCAGCCAGCCTGGCAAACACTCATCAACAGATGTCCTGCTCACTGAGAGACCGAGAGTGAGAGAGAGAGAGACACAGAGAGAGAGAGAGACAGAGAGAATTCCTCATAGGCCATTGTGTTTTGTTATTAATTGTCAAATGTGTGCTATTGCTAGAGACTTTTTTTCTTTTACTCCGTCTCCGCAGTGTTTGCAGTGCTCAGTAAAGGTACGCTAATGAGGACGTGTTTTATTTGCTGTGGTCTGTCTGTGTCTCAAAAATGTCAAGTGACTTAATTAACACTCCAGCTGAAATATTAATGCACGCAGCAGAGACATCATCAATATTTATAAGCCAGCAAAATCTGCACAAACTCGTGTTAATATTTCATGAGGCAGCACAGCTCTAACATGATATGTGTCTGTGCATGTGTGTGTGTCTGCATCTGTGGGTGAAAACGTTTTCCATTTATAAACTTGTGCCCACAGAAGTAATGTTTATCAATGTTTTGAGGAAAAACGATCATTGCATTTATAAAGATGAAAAATGCAAGAAGAAATCCATTGCGAGTAATCATACCTTGCCTATCTACATATGTCAAGCATGTGTGTGTGCCTGCCCAGGTTGTGTGTTTTTTTAGAGAGAGGGACAGAAAGACACACACACACAGAGAAAGATTTTAACAAAATGTAAGGAAGGGTCGATGGAAATGTTTTAGTTCCAAGAGGAATGGCTGTAGACACAAATTTGGCATCCCTGTAGGAACAATGTGCTAATCAGTCAAAACACGAAAACCACACGATTAATATTGTGTAGGTCCCCTTCATGCCACCAAAACAGCTCTGACCCGTTGAGGCATGGACTCCTCAAGATCCCTGAAGGTGTGCTGTTGTATCTGGCTCCAAGACGTTAGTGGCAGATCTTTTAAGTAGTGTAAATTGTGTGATGGGGCTTCCATGGATTGGACAATACTGTCCAGTACATCCCACAGATGCTCAATCAGATTGAGATCTGAGGAATCTGGAGACCAAGTCAACACCTTTGCCATGTGGCAGGGTGCATTATACTACTGCATAAGGCCACAGCCATTAGGGAATATTGTTGTCATGAAGGGGTGCACTTGTTCTGCAACAGTTTTTAGGTAGGTGGTATGTCAAAGTAACATCTACATCCACATCCACATGCCAGGATCCAGCGTTTCCCAGAAAAACACTGGCCAGAACCTCACACAGCCTTTGATGGCTTGCTGTCTTCCCCAGGGAAGTGATGCACATGCACATAATATAAAAGGAGTTCTGATGCTCAAGTGCCCATTGTAGGTGTTTTCAGCGGTGGACAGGGTCAGCATGGGCACTCTGACTGGTTTTTGGCTAAGCAGCCTCATACACAGCAATGTGTGTTCTGACACCATTCTATCATAGCCAGCATTAACGTTTTAGCAGTTTGTGCTACAGTAGCACTTCTGTGCGATCAGACCAGACAGTCTCGCCTTGGTTCCTCATGTCCTTCCTTGGACCACTTTTAGTTTGTACTAACTACTGTTTATCAGGAACTCCCTCGCAAGACCTGTCATTTTGGAGATGCTCTGACCTAGTTGTCTTGCCATCACAATTTGGCCCCTGTCAAAATCCCTCAGATTCTTATGCTTACTCACAGAGACATGTCTTGACAGCATCAACTTACACAAGCAAATTACAGTGTCATTGTCATAGTATGGAAGGAGCAAACGCAAATGAGCAATGTCCTTCCAGTCTTATTAATAGTATGCTGGTAAAATATGTAATTTCACGGCATATTTCATATTATGCTGGTTTTTGGGTGTTAAGTGATTCACTTATCTTATTAAAAAACGGGATATAATGGTGAATGGAGCAGAAGTGAGCATCCACAGGGAGCTATACTGCTTTTATCTGTCCTAACAGGGAAAGAAAGAAGGATCAGGGAAAAGTAAGGGGGGGAGGGTCAAGGTGATTGCTGGGTTCTGTCTTTCTCTCATTATTTTAAATGAAGCAACCTTAAGCTTTCTGTTTAGCATTTTCTCTTCCCCCCACTCTCTCTCTTTCATTCTCTTTTTTTCTTCGAAAGAGAAGTAGGCTTGGCCTATCACCATGGAGACAGACAGCCATTCCAGGTGATGTTGAGGGGTGCGGCGATGGTACACTTCCACCATGCTTTCTCCATGCCATATACAGGCACACACACACACACACACACACACACAGTTGTGCATACAAAGCCAGAGAAAATACTGAAAACAATACACTGCAAAGTCCACTAAGTGGTCAGATGATGAGGAAGTTGAAAACACACTGTTCAATCTTCATTTCCCAAACTCTTCCAGATTATTATTCCAGACTATTATTTCACGTAATAATTCCACACAAGATTTATCCATTTTATCCACGCTGTTTATCCATTTGTCACACTTTTGAATATAATGGGTTTCTGAAAAGAATGACTGATGTATAACGCAAAACATTTTTATTACTCTAATAAAAGTGGTATTCCTGCTGTATTGTAAAATGTGGTGGAGCTGTTCTTGTATGTGTAAATGGACATTTTCTCACTCTGAGATTTCTTGAAGCTTGCACTCTTCACATGTGCACCAACCATTGCAGCACTGAACATCACTCAGGCTTTGCGTGAGCACGTTTTTTAATGCACATGCTGGTGCTGTGCGGAATTTGGCCACGCTGCATTACATGTTCTGCTGTGCTGTCCCACTGCAGAGGTGCACGTGCTCCAAGTGCTTCTGCTGGGGGAGAGAGATAGAGAGAGAGAGAGAGAGAGAGGGAGAGAGAGAGAGAGAGAGTGGTGTGTACGTGTGTGTGTGTGGAGTGTATAAAGGAAGAGAAAGCAAGAGAGAGTAAGGATGAGAAGACAATAGTCACATCCCTTGGAGCGATCCTGAAGACAGACCAACGAAGAGACTGTCCCGTGGGTGTGGCAAGCATGCATATGTTTGTGTGTGAGAGAGAGAGAGAGTGTGTGTGTGTGTGTGTGTGTATGTGTGCATCTGCATGTGTGTGCGTGCACAGAGTCTTGAGAGGGGTCGGGCTCTTACCATGAGGAGGCAGACGGCAGACTCGGGCATCAACTGGATAGCCATTGGTCCAGCTCAGGTAAAGCACGGCTGCGCCTTTGCTCCACCACACTGTATTGTCCTGCCCAGGTAACACACTCAGTGGCGGTCCAGAGAATTTCTCACTCAGCAACGGCCCGCAGAATGTCCAGGTAACACACTGAAAAGGCTCAGGTAGCACTGCCCACTCCTCGGCAGGACTCTGCCCCCAGCGGGCAGTCTCTAGATTCTGACCTCGGATAACGTCCACCTATTGTCCGGCGCCTCCTCTTGTGTTTGATGGATGTTGTCAGTCTGTCGGCTCCGGCAGAAGCAGCTCAGTGCACTCACACTTTCCACTCCACACACGCTGCTGCTTCTTTGATGTCAAACAGCCGGTTAAAGCCCCCTCCTCCTTACACACACACAGACAGACACACACACATACACACACACACACACATACACACGCATTCATGCTCTCCCTCCTTCCCTCCCTCCCTGTCTCTCTCTCCCTCTCTCAAACACACTCTCTCTCTCTCTCTCTCTCTCTCTCTCTCTCTCTCTGTCTCAGTGGAAGTGAGATAGAGCGTAGATCAGCATCTGAAACGAATGAGCAGATCTACACTCTCGCTCTCATAAATCCATCTGATCGTTCTGGCAAACATGGGCTACTGAGAGAGAGCGAGAAAGGGCGAGAGAGAGAGAGGAAAAGAAAAAGAGGGAGATAGGGAATGAGAGAGTGAGAAAGAAGTGATGGATCAACAGAGCAACGCTGCCTGCCCCATTATTAAAGAAATCATATCCAACACTGCAACACACACACACACACACACAGGCTCATAATGAAATGTTTTCTTAAACCCCTGCATGTATATTTCAAGAGACCCAGTGAATGGGAAAAAAAGAGAAAGAGGATGTGGGGAGGGATTAAAATAAAGTGATACAGAAAAAGAAAGAAAGAAAGAAAGAAAGAAAGGAGAGAGAGAGAGAGAAAGACAGAGACAGAGAGAGAGAGAGAGAGAGAGAGAGAGCGAGAGAGATGATGTTATTAGGGGCTGTACTGATGTTATGGGTTAGTATTCTGGCATAGCCAGACTGACTGTATAATAAACACCTGTTTCATTTCCACACAGGTGTGTACGTAAGATTTTTTTCTTTCATTACTCACCAAAACGAGGCCAGGAAGCAGGTTAGGCTGTGTCTCTCTCGGGATCTAACACACTTCCTGCATGTACATCATTAAATGACTGCAGACCCCTTCCCAAACACACACACACACACACACACACAAACACACACACACACACACACATAATGTGAAACCGGAATACCTTTTCTTTTGTCTTGTCCAGTTTGCTTTTGTGTATTTTTGTTTGTTTGAAGGAAATTTCACTCACTTGCAGAACTGAAAACTGCAGGCAAAATAGGAATGGCTCTTTTCCTTTAGAATTTTTTTGTCACTACTTAATGCTTGAACACCTGGGTCTCTTTCTCCCCCCCCCCTTTCTCTCTCTCACAATTTGTTACTTGACTGGCTCTCTGGCTCTTGCAGGCCTCTCTGGACTAATTAGTCCAGAAGAAAGGCTGTCAGCTAACAAAGACAAATGAAGTCACCCTCAGTTCAAATGAGTGGCAGAGAGTGAGAGAGAGTGACTATTACTAATATCTTAGTAGTTTCTTCTACACAACAATAAGACTATAAGATGACAAATGAGACTTAAGTCTTAAGTCTCCTGTTGATCAGGTATTTCTATTTCTATTTTTAATATATCTCAACTGTCATATTATACAGGGCAACAAACTAGTAAAGGCATACAAATAACAGTTTTCAATCCAAGTATACTGTACCTCTTAATGAATGAGGAGAGGCAGTCAGATGTATGAGAGAATCTTATCAATTTTAGCCATGCAAAGACAATGTGGAGCTGCAGTTAATTTCAGTCACAGAGGGAAATCAGAAAACTAAAGATAAAACATAGAAAATGAAAAAAAAAAAAAAACTGAAAGTACATGGTGCATGCACTGTAATCCCACATAACACACAGTGGATTTGAAGAATTTTACCCAAAATAAATTGTTTGTTTCGCATAAATCTGAACATATCCCACACATTACCCCACTAATTTGAGAGATGAACATTTTTTGATTGATTTTGTATGTTTGAAAGGTGGACTAATTGCACAGGTGCAGAACACAAAATAAAATCCTAAAACATTTTTAAAAAATTGTCCGCACACTGTTACAGCAAAGCTCCCTCATTAATTACCGCAACAGTTCAGCTAGGAAATACACTCATATGAAAAGAATAGATTTACATACAAATTTTCAAAACAATCGTCACAGAAGACAGAAAGGAAATACACACTTCATTCAAGAAATGACACAACAGAAACAATGACATCAAATGTGACATATGCCAACATCACACAATTGCAAATGTATTTATCATTTACAAGCCAGGCAACAAAATGACCAACTGGAAAAAAAAAAACATTATAAAAATGGATTACTATCAAAATCTCCATGGAGCCCATATGGCAGAGACGGTTTTAAGGGTCCCTGTCCGGTATCCAATGTACAGTTACCAGCTGGGATATTCAGAATCCTGGTGGGTACAGGATAAGAGGTCACATCAGATGGACCAACAATAGGACATTTAAAAACAAATCTTGGGCGTTCCTGCAGATTCGGGTCAGTTAATATTACGTGCCAGCATTTAATTATTTTATTCTACACCTAGTGGGGAATATTTACCAAAACACGAGGGGGCATCGTTTGATTTATTTATTTCTGTAATTGAGCTCTCAGTGCCAGTTGGGCAGATGTTTGGCACTGGCAGTGCCGTTTGATTGTAAGCCAATTTTACAATACGAATTTTAAATGGGACTTTCTTTTCTACTTTTTCTAAAGTAAAATACAGTCAGACTATCAATATGTGTGTTGTGGGAGGCTGCATCTTTCATACAGACTAGCCTGTCTAGACAGTATCAGTGGAATTTCTCCCACTCCATGCAGGTGCAGGCGACTTTGAACCACAGTGAATCCAAAGCTTTGGAGTCGACTCGTCACCAAAGCATGGAACCTAGGAATCGATTCTTTGTGGGTTCGACTTTCAGCCTTGGTCACACATAAAATACACTATATGGACAAAAATATTGGGACACACCTCTTAATTATTGAATTCAGGTGGCCCCTTACTTCTCGTGAAGTGCAGTCTTAATGCTTCAGTACACCAAGACATTTTGGACAACGCCATGCTTCCAACTTTGTGGACACAGTTTGCGAAAGGCCCTTTTTTATTCCTCCACGCTTAGGCGCTGTCCAGAAAATGGTATGGGAAGTTTGATTCAGTTTTGAACTGTCAAAAGATTTATTTTCTTCTTCAGCCTTATTTCGTTTTAGAACGACAAACAACTTCCAAGGTTCTGCCAAGGTAAACTGACCATAGTATGTGCCAGTACCCAGTTTATCACTGTAAGTTACGATGTCGCTACTAGGAGAGAGGGCTGTCAACCTGATGGATGGATTTTTTCCTTCTCAGCTTTAATTTTAGAGGCATCTGTAACAGTGACCACAGGGGAATCAGCGCCCCCCTGTGTCTGTCTGTGCAAATCGTTATAGAGGTGGGAATACATTACAACTTCCTCCCTTATTAAGTGACTAGTTTCTGTCATAGAAAAATTCTGTTATTTATGTTCATAAAAGGTTTCTTTTTTAGGCAGCTGGTGGCCTAGTGGTTAGAGAGTTGCCCCTGTGATCAGAAGGTTGTGGGTCTGAATCCCTGGACTGCTAGTGGCACCACTGAGGTACCCTTGAGCAAGGTACGGTCCCCACACACTGCTCCCCGGGTGCCCCTGTTGGTGGCAGCCCACTGCTTCCCTTAGTGAATAGGTTAAATGCAGAAAAAGAAGTTCATACTGTGTGCTGTGCGTGGTGTGTTCACATGTGACTATAGGGGCCACTCTACTTCATCTGGTGGTTTGCAGTCCCAGAAGTGACACCTTCTTTGCGACAGCATGTAGAGAGTGTCGAAAGCCTCCAGCCTCTGCTGAACTGGTGCCAGTCTAAGTCAAAGTCAAAGTGAACTTTATTGTCATCTCAGCCAAACTCACGTATACAGTGAGATGAGACAGCGTGGCTCCAGATTTTACAGGGTACAAAGGACACAGAGTAAACTTATATGAATAAACATTAAATATAAGCTCTAATCTAGAAGTAAAAAATGTGCAATTTGGTACAAGCATATGCAATATGGCAGAATTTTAACATAAAAAAAAATGTTGTGCAAATGTTGTGCAGTCAGGTTTCCACCAATACTGGAATGTAACTGTGTGCTTTAGAAGTGCAAAAGAATAGCAGCGGTTCAGAATAAACAAATATATCATCAATCTATACAAAAAAAAAAAAAGAAACTCTGAGACAGTGTCCATGATGGACTTGAAGCATCTAGTACATGGAGTCGACTTAAGACAGTGCTTAAATGTCTGCATAAAACACTCTGTGAGGCCGTTTGGCAGGATGAAATGGAGCAGAATTTACATGATTCACTTTGTTTGCCTTGAGGAACCTGGCAAGCTCCTCTGAAACAAAGCGCTCACCAGAACCCCTGATAGGCCACAGGCCCTCAATACACGAATAGTCTTGGATCAGGGGTGCCTGGTTCCAGTTCAGAGACTAACGGCAATAGTGCTAACACTGTTAGCATTTATGCTAGCCTCCAAGTGTTTTTGCTCATATTTTCACATTCAACAGGAAATAAGTATAAAACACTTAATAACATCCATGCTCTGAGCCAGTTATCCTTAACCAGAGTCTGTTCCAGCAGTTATAGGGTAAACAGTGGGGAAACACCCTGAGCAAGTTGTCAGTCCATTGCCCTGCCCCCCTTAAAAACATAATTCTCTTAAAAGTAATTTAGTCCATGTTAAGCAGTGAAACCTTGAATGATCCAAGTTGAACCATGTTTCCAAGTTGAACCATAGAGATGCAACGATAAATGGGGAGCATGTTCTCAAACTACTATTTTTATTTGAGCGTCTGTTTCAAGTGCATCAAGAATTCATGAAAGTTTTAGGGGAAACAACTTTGTGAGTCTCTCCATCAATTCCCATAAATTCATATCAGATTCTGGCTGGCCTTGGAAGGTTAGAAAATTAAGTGATGCTGCCTGTGTCTTTGAAAATAGAGCAAAAAAAATGTAAATACATGTATGTGTTGCGTTTCCAAGCAATATGTTGTGCAGCTAAAATAACCATGATCTTTTTTTTCCTGATGTTCCACAAGCTGTATGTCTTATGTTTGGACCAACCAAATAAAAAAGACAAGAGTCTCACAATTGACCTGGCCAAGATGAAAAGTTGTTCTGAGGTCAGGCTGAGATGATGTTTATGATCACATTTGAATGATCGTGTTTTGCTTTTATGTTAACGTATATGCTTTGCCTTCAAAGATGATTTGTCTTAAACACTTATTCTAATGGTAAAACTAAATAAACCCTCAAATATTGATGTGTCAGACAAATGTCGACTTTTATAATGCAGGTAGTGCCTAAAGCACATCATGCTATTAAAACATGCAGGTAAAGTGTACTTTTTATAAAACATGCAGGTAAAGTGTACTTTTTATAACTGTGATTTTTTTTTGGAGATTTTATGTAAGGCTCAAACTCAAACATTCAGTTAAAACAGCAAGAAACATGTTTATGTTATTCTAATATAAAAACTTCTCTTGTTCCTGTGTTGGTGCTATCTCTAAGTTTTTTTTTTCAGTTTCAGTTTCAGGTGAGTGTTGCAGTGTGGGCTTCAGTACTGTCCGGATTCCAGTTATTCTCTTCTGGCATTTGAGCTCAAAATCCCTCTTATTTAGTTATTTTTTCAGCAAGTTTGCTGGCATCTTCATGTGCAGGCCCTGCTGTAATCCTGCAATCCTGCAGTAACTTTTCCATCTCAACAACAAATTGTCATCTGCTAGAATCCACAGTCACTGGTGCTTTCGGGGGGTTCACACTGTCCGTCATGAACAGACCCCTCAGTGTAGGCAGTGGCAATCATGCAAACAGGATTTGCATAGGCAGAGGCACTCAAGACATAAGTGTACATTTTGTCTTAAACAAGTTCTTCACATATATATTAATACTACACTTGATGAAGTGTGAAGTGATCCAGAAGAAGGGCACTAAGTTTACCCATTGCTCTTTAACCCGTCCCATTGGTTGCAGAGTTTTTCCCACTGCCTTAATTTTGCAGCATCAACACCTTCAGAATCTTATTTTCGCTGTTGAAAACAAAGCCATTTTTTGTTGTATTTTTTTATTAGTATTATTATTTTTCCAACATAGGAAACTACCAGCTGCTGTTTGCACTGTGTCAAAATTCCATGATGACTAGCCCAGTAAAAATAGTCCAAATTGATTTAGAAAAGCATGTTGTTACACTGTTAATTGGGAAAGTTTTTTTGGAGATAGGAGATTTTGTCCCAAATATATACAAAAATATATAAATAAATATATTCTGTCATTCAGAAACCTTCTTATTTTGGACAGTGATGTGTTGGACAGTTAAAAATGATCACTCAAATAACGCATACTGAGTGGTGATCTCGTCTGGATCACTACCACTGAGAAACAGGTTAAAAAGGGGCTAACACTTTGTGCAGAGAAACAGGCAGATTTTTGTAATGAAAGAGTGATGAAAAAGTGACCAACATCAATCTGTTTAAATGGCTCAGTCGTTCCAGTGTCACTCCATGTGCTGATGTGGAGGTTTTGCACCCTCTCGTGGATGATATTTCTCTCTGCATTCACAGTTCTGAGGCACAGCGGTTGCACAACAAGAATTCTTCTGAAATCTGATCTACCTCCTCATGAATAGGAAAGGTTTCGTTTTCGGGAAAGCTGAAAGAGAGAAAATGGCGAGCAAAACTTTCTCTGATGAAGATTTTTCTTGCTCTGTGTGCTATGACATTTACAGTGATCCTGTTGTTTTGTCCTGCTCTCACACCTTTTGTAGAGTTTGTGTGACTCAGTCTTGGCAAGAAAAGGGATCTCGAGAATGTCCTTTATGCAGGAAAATATCACAGACTGCAGATCCTCCTTGCAACCTTGCTATGAAGAATCTTTGTGAAGCTTTGTTAAAGGAGAGAAGTCAGAAGGCTTTACAAGGGTCTGAGGTTCGCTGTAACCTCCACAATGAGAAATTCAAGCTCTTCTGCCTGGATGACCAAAAGCCAGTGTGTGTGGTGTGTCGGGACTCTAACAAACATAAAACTCACAGCTGTCAGGCAGCAGAAGAAGCAGCAGCTGATCTCAAGGTAAGGCCATTCTGCATCCAAAAGGGGCCACACATACATACTTATTGTAGCTGTGAGGTTTTTGCCTTATTCAGATTATTCTTGTAATTCAAGGAGGAGCTCAGGTTCAAGCTGATGCCTCTACAGGAGAAGTTAAAAGTATTTGAAGAAGCCAGGAGAAAATACACCAAAACAGCAGAACATATAAAGGTAATTTCTCTAGATGCACTGATAACAAATGTCAAAACCAGTTTCTCTCTGCTTAACCATATTCATATTTTTAAACATCCAAGTTCCAGGCTGAGCACACGGAGAAGCAGATAAAGGAAGATTTTTTGAAGCTCCATCAGTTTCTACTAGGAGAAGAAGCAGCCAGACTAGCTGTGCTAAGGGAAGAAATGGAGCAGAAAAGCCAGATCATGAAGAAGAAGACTGAGGAGATGGAGAGAGAGATACTGTATCTTACAGCCTCCATTAGATCCATCAGTGCGCAGATTCAAGCAGATGACATCATATTTCTACAGGTGAAACATGCTGTACATTTGATATAATACTGCAGTATAATGTAATATAATACTATTACTTATTGTATACTATATGGACAAAAGTTTGTAGACACCTGCTAATTCAATACTTTAACCATAATCAAGGGTAGTAATAGGGCATGTGTTCCCTGGTTTGTTGTAGTAAAAGCATCCCGACGTCTGGGAAGGCTTTTTGGTGATGTAAAATGAGCAATTTAATAGTTTCCCAGCTCAGACAGATCAGTTGAACTAGATTTATTTGAGATGTGAAATCAGCTACCTGTGCTGGACACCAGCCCTCCACAACTGGAGCTGCTGTGAGAACATTGCAGTGAAAATTGAATTGCACTCAGCCACAAGAGCTTTAGTACGGGTGGTGGTGGCCTAGTGGGTAGGATACTTGCCTCTGGACCAAGAGGTCATGGGTTTGAATCCTACCTTCAGCATA
>JBBPCZ010176277.1:0-16074 GCA_037974445.1 Brycinus macrolepidotus
ACACAACACACACACATACACACACACACACACAACACACACACACACACACACACACACACACACACACACACACACACACACAATACACAATATATATATAAATAACATGCCTTTTTTTGCCATTTGTATGCAAAGTTTGTCTTTATTTGATATATTGGGAAAAAAGAAAACATAAAATATCAAATGTGCCATCATTTTTGTACAGGCCACATTTTATTTTTTCCCCCAATTTGTTAAATTCAGAACAGAAAGAGTAATTTCTTAAATGTGTTTAAATGTGTTCCCTGTAGAGTATTATTTAGATTTAGAAAATAAATATGCATACAAAGTTTCACTAATGATTTCATTGTCCTTTACAGAGACTTGGCCAAAATCGGGATCTCGTCCAGTGCACATCAGAAGAAACTCCTGAATGGTCTTCAGGAATTTCAGGCCGAAATACAGCAAATCCAAGCCAGGAAGGTTCCTGTCTGAGGGAAGAGGCCTCAGTGCATCCTAAACCAACCTGAATGATCATATGAAGATAAAAGGGATATAATAATTTACCTACTCATGCACTTTAATTCGATATGGACTGTAGGGGACATTGGAATAGCAGCACTTTTGATGGACTAGCCTGGAGAGGGACATTTCCATGCCTGTGGTTGTGATCTTCCTGAATGAGGAGGCCCAAAGTGGCCCGTCGCTAATACTGAGGGCTGATTGCTTAATCTCTCAAGACTATTGAGACTGTGATACAGGTTCTTTAAGATGTTTTCTTTTGTGAACAGAGACTTTTTGGGCCCACGTATCTCCCCAGTGTTAGTTGTTTCCCATCCATCGTCTCAACCCTCACTACTCAACAACCTTTGATAGTTAATATTGTCAGGCAAACTTCAGGTTATTCAATGCAAAGCAGTTCAAAGATCTTGGGAACCAGTGCTGTATGATCTGGCGAATGACCATAATTGACCAATATCGCTGTAGATCACTGTTTGTCCTAGAGTGCAGTTGTAATGTCTTGAGGCACCCAGACATGGATGGCAGTGACATCTTGAGGGATTCCAACTCGATTCCCTGCAATAAGATGCCAGTTGTGCCACTTAGAAGCAAGAAATGCTCTCTGTTTGTGAATGGAAAGCAACTGCGACCCCTTCAGGACAACTTCAGAATGGCACTCTTGTCTGTGACTTCTCTGTTCACTCAGTCCCTCCAGTTCAGACATTATCTTTGTGTTTCCTTTGGATCCGTTCCGTCAACATCTCTTTTTTTTACTTGGATAAAGAGCTACTCGCTTCACAAGACGCATTTCAGAAGCATCACTGGACTAATATGAATACATATGCAGTATACAAATCATGGGATGGAAAAGATGAATCCAGGTATGTTCTATAATGAAGTCTCAAGCTTCCATTTATTCCACATCATTTTTTATTGGACAACAGTTAGAATCGGCTTCAAAAACACAATAAGTTTTTAATTCTATCTTTTCTGTCTCTTTCCAGCAACATCATGTCCACTCTAAAGTGTTGATGGTTACCTTGGTTCAGTGTTGAGAAGTGAGAAGTCCCGAGAAATGCTCACCATTCTATTATACTGTGATCCACCAGTGTGTATCCGTCCTGTCCTGTATTTACTGAGGGAATTGGTTTTCCAAGCACATATTAAGGTTAAAAACACTTGGAATAGTGAATTTCAATAAAGATCCACTCTGATTTTACTGCAGCAGCAAGGCAACAGGTCAATAAGCAGGTGACTTGAATGAAACAATAAAGCTTTTGAGATAAAAAATAGGAACTTCAAAAACTAGCATCAACTTAGAATGGACCTTGAAACGTGCCTGGAAACCTGTTCCTCAGTAGGACAGTTATTTCACCAAACATTTTCACGAGTGTGTCCACCATATAAGCAATTTCACTACACAAGCAGCTTGAGTAACACTTCGAACCTACATAAGCCCTTCATAGCAACTGACATAGGCATGAACCTCATTTTATCTAAAGGCCAGGAAAAATGTCAATGGGAGTCTGTGTCCATTCTACAGTAGGTCTTCATGTCACAAAGTGCCAACTACAGGTGGTTCTACAGTCCTTTTGAAGTGCTCACTTTTGTTCAGTTCTGCAGCCAGCCTGACTTACAGGCTACGTCATCAGTATTGTGTTGCTCTGATTTACCTTAAAATACACTGATATTGCCATAACATGCTATGCAAGTGTCATGACGACCTAAACTTTATGACAGCTGACACCTTTATGAAAGCCTTTTATAAATAGTTATATAACGCTTGTCAGTTGTCATGAATGGCTTATATAGGTGTCATTCAACCTTATAAACACTGCCCTTCAAAAAAGTGTTACTGCAGTTTGCCTGTTTGCCCACTAAATGAAACATTTCACAAGTCCATTTGCCTTAAACACTTTCCCAGAAACAGATTAAGCCTAGTCCTGGACTCGGACTGGTCAATTTGGATTTACGTCTCTTCAACGAGCTGTAACAAGTTTTGAGGGACGTTTCACAGAAGCTTGTATTTCATGACGAATGCATTAAATAGTCACAGATGGGTTTATATATGTACATACAGCAGTGTTGTTTTGCAATGCGATGAACATAATTTGTGAGATGCCAGTGGAAAATGTGTTTTATTCATATGCAAAAGTGAAAACTGAATGTATTATATAATTTTTTAATGGACACTGAACATAACAGCATAATGCAATAACACGTCTTAGGCACACTCTTAAAGTATGTAATTTGTTCATCTAGCTTGAATTTTCTTTCCCTTCTTTCTCTTTTTTCATTCTTGATGAATTTAGGTACATATAACTTATAAGTTTTATTTATGAAATTTTGTATCTAGTTTGTAAAATAAAGGTTAAAATACAGAGACTGTGTGGGTTGCTCAAACTACAAACACTATTTGATTTATATTCAGATATTCAGACACTTTGTTTATTTAATATGCTTTTTTTTTTACTTCCAGTGCTTATAGACACCAGATTTACACTAAAATCTTTTGATGTTGTACTTATACATATGAACAAAAGCGTAAACAAATAAAAACCAATACAGAAAAAAAGTATTCAGACACCCCAAATGAATAACATTAGTACCCTGTCTCAAAGCCGTTTGTGATTACAGATTCAAGATATCTACATTAAAAAGTAATTAGTATTTTAACAGTTTAAATTTGGTCCATTTCACTTCAAACTGATTCAGTTCTCCCTGGTGACGAGGGTCCTACTTTTGAACTTTAAAATCCTCCATGAATTTTATTTGTGATTGATAATTGTTTAGATCATGAAACTGGTGAGGCCATGCAAGCACCTTCATCTTTTTTAGAAAACCAGTCTTTAGTTGTTGGGGTTTTTTTTGGGGGCCATCGTCTTTCTAAAATGGTCATTTTTTCACCTTTTTTTGCCATTGAGATTAAATTCTCTTTCAGAATTTCCCATGATGACATGTAAATCCCCAGTACTGTTTACAGAGGAGCAGCCCTATAATCATGATGCTCCCACTTGCGTACTTCACTGGGGGTGTGGTGTTCTAGGGATAATATGTGCAAACCTTCTTTCTACAAACTTAACTACTGACCGGAGTACACTGTTTCAAAAAAGTTCCCATTTGTCAAAAAGCTCATTTTCAAATCAGTTGTACTGGCAGTGATGTTTAAGTTCTTTGGCTTTTGAGCTCTGTAGCTTTTTTCCATTCGAATGTTGTTAAATAATGATGTTTCTGAGAATTTCAGGAGGTTCCGTCACCTCCACCATGATTGCTACTTGTTGCATGAAATCTTGCAAACCAACAGTAATGTCTTTTATTATGACACCAGCTGAAATTCGTACAATTGCATTTTTACTTTTGCAGAATTCATATGCAGCACTTGATTTGTTTTTACTTTTAATCCTTACATATATGTATAGTAAAAACTGAATACCCTTTTCCCTTTCAGATTTCTAAATATTTTTGCTTGTGCACATATAAGCATACTTTTTGTTACATTTGTAAGTACAAAATCAAAAGACATTGAAGTAGATATATGCACTGACAGGATATTAAATAACAAAGAACAAATGTGAATACTTGCCCTCCCTCACTGAATGCAACACAAGTTCATAGTTTAATGTCAAAGTTCAGTGGGTGTGCCTATGTTTAAACATGACCAGCTTCTAAAGAGCAGTTTTACAAGTACAATAACTTGTCTGGATTTTCACATTTCAGTTTCTCTGCATTCTGCTGTTTATACCGTGTGCAGTCCAGAGAGCATATTCCAGAAACTCTAATATCATTATGCTGTGGAGCTCTAGCAGATGTGAGAGATTTGACTTCAGGGTTTCAGCCAAAGCAACAATCTTCACCAGTGCTACAGCTGGACAACCTGAACAAAAACAAAATAAGCCATGCTCCTTTTACTTCAGAGCTGGCTTAGTACTGCATATCTTCATAGTTTACCAGTTTTTATATTCCTGGGGTGTAAAGACCATGATACATCAGAAGAATGAGCTTGCAAAACATGGTTCTGAAATGGTTCAAGCAAAAAGTTGAGACAAATCAAAAAGTTAAATGAAAGCAGCTCACTCCTGAGTTGATGACGTTATTCATTCTCAGGTCCAGTTTCGTCAGACATTAAAGTCACTTTTCCACTGCACGGTACTGACTCAACTCACTTTTTGATACCTGGTGCTTAGTTTGTTTTCTTGTGCTGTCAGTAACACCTAAATGTAACTGGTGATGCTGCAAGAAACTGTTGTGAAAACGTCATCACACGCATTAGCGACAGAGAACACTGAAGGGATTGTAATAGTTTACTGAACCAAAAACCGAGTAGTGGTTAAAAAATTAGTGGTTGCTATAGCAACTTTGCATTTTTTAAAAATTACAGGTTTGTGGAGGGTGGATTGTTCACATGATATTGTGGTAGCTTCTCAGCTTTAAACCACAATGAAGCAGATATAAATAATAGTACTAGGTCCCAGATTTGCCTAATGGAAAACCATGCAGTTGAAAAGTGACATAAGATTCAGATGAGAAGTGAGACTAGAGATATACAGCTTTTCTCAGTGATGCCACACTCATTTTGTCAAAAGGACAGAATAATTATAATCTTTTGAGTAGATATTGAGTTCTTGTACTCTAATTTAATGCGCAAACTTATTAAACATTCTTTAAAAATAGGTGCCACCAAGTGTTCTTTGCCAAGTACCTTCACATAATATGGATTCTATACAATTAGAAGTTCTTCCTTTCATTTTTTTTTCATAATGTGGAAGCTCTTTGAACTATAAAAAGGCTACACAAACACATTTCATTTACAAAGTGAAAAAGTGGTTCTCCCACAGCATCATGCAAAGACCCATATTGAGGCATTTCATGCTTTCCTTAACAACAGTGATTGATAATCTTATCCTTGATCATATGCAAATTCACTTTCCTTTAGACTGACTAGGATACCTGCAATGACAGACAAAGATATTTTACTCAGCACAGCTGAAACTGGCCAAACACATCTATCATTGTCCGCAGGAAAGATCCACTCTATGAAGAAATATGCCCTTCTTTTTGAGAGGGTTTCATCAGGTCCTTTAAATGTCTAATGTTTTCAGTGTTTTTTCTTCATACAAGAAAAATAGAAATCCAGGATGAATGGAAAACGACTCTCATAACCATTTGTGGGCATTGTGAATATTTGGTCATGCCATATGGATGCCAAGTGGCTAATTAATCTAATTAATCTTCTAAGACATGTTAAATCAATATATAATGGTCACAAAGAGTATTATTAAGTACAACTGGAATAAAAACTCTGCGGTTTAGAGTTTATATATGCTTTATATTCAAATGCAAATAAAAATTTGGTTTATAGGGTTTAGTATGTACAGTTGAATCAAAGGTGAATTAATGCAAATGTTCTGTTGAGTTATTAAGCTACATACTTAAGTATGTCTGTTTTAATCATCAACTCCAGTAATTTGTAAAAATAAAATCAATACAGCAGGAGCGAAAGTATGTTTCCAGGTTCTAATAAATTCATACTTAGCAGAAGGAGCAGAAGCTCTCGTCATTTGTCATTCTTCCCCACAAAAAGACTCCACCCTAGCCAGAGAAGTGGAATGCCCAGTGCCAATGCCGTCCTGGATGTATTCTTTAATTGCATTCGGTTCAGGTCCTGACAAAGAGAATAACTGACCTCAAGGTGGACTGGTGCCAGGGAGGAGGTTGACAGCACAATCATATGGCTCCTGCATCGGCATGAGCTGAGCCTTTCGCTTGCTGAAGACCTCTTGGAGGTTTCAACATTTGGAGGAAATGCAAGACAAATCAGCACATCTTAGGGGACATGAGGGAGTTTTGGCTTGAGGGTTTAAGAGTGAACACTGACACTTGGGACCCCAGGTTGCAACCAAGAGTTGATCTGTGGGCTATGGCATTGCAGCCAGGGAAATCCCA
The DNA here is from genome assembly GCA_037974445.1 of Brycinus macrolepidotus. NCBI lineage: Eukaryota > Metazoa > Chordata > Actinopteri > Characiformes > Alestidae > Brycinus > Brycinus macrolepidotus. The sequence goes on from JBBPCZ010176277.1 coordinate 6,427, forward strand.
GAATCAGTGACAGATCAGGAGTGATGACTATAAACAGTGTAATCTACTCACTGATTAGGACTGGTGAGTCACCACCCTCAAGATAACTGCCATTAATGTTGGACAACAGTTGTTCTAAGGGGGCTTCCACAGATATGCTTTGAGGTCTATTAAAAAAAAATTGAAATCTACACTGTATGCATTATTGGTGAACAAAATAATAATCACGAAAAACAAAACAAAAAAGTTTAGTCTGAAAATAATGTGATACGAAAAACCCAACCCAACTATGATGGCCATTAAATATGACAGTACCATAATCTGCTGAAATACCTACAACTTGGACACATAAGTTAGCACTCAGTAAAAAAGGCTGAGGGGAAACCACAGATGTTTGACTGCACAGTAGGATTACACATTATTGAAGACAGTGAGGCCCATGTGTACATGTGAATTCACTTCCAGTGGGCATGAATTTAATGCTCAGTTTACTAAGAGTGCAGTTTATCATGCAAGTAGTGCATGGCCCTGCTCGCTAACTATGTTTACTCATGAGCTGCAGGACATGACTGGCACAGAGAAATCAAGGATTCATCAACAAACTTCAGACGAAACAGAAAATGAAAGTGACAAAAAGATATAAATGAATAAAACACACAAGAGTATTCCTCAGTTTCTGAAATTTTTCAGAATTTGAACTCTAGATAAATAACAATACAAATAAATTACACTTTATTAACATTCTTTAATGATGCACAAATTAGGCTTTTGAGAAATCCTCAGTTGCCAAACAGTGACTAAATGTTGCAAAAATGTACATGGTTTTACAAGAATAAGGTTTCATCAGATTCAAATTATAATAAAATATGACTTTCTAACAAACAAGCTTAGATTACAAGTTTAGAATCTTCACTCTAAGCTGCAGTAAATATGTACTCAGTTTGAGGGGTACAAAATCTGAAAATCTGTTGCTTAGTTACAATGACTTTACCTGATAACCTGAGAATGGCTTACTAGAGCTGTAATCCAGAATATTGCACTTTCTCTACTGATTCGGTCTGTGTTGTGAACTATCCTGTATCAGACAGTACTTTCTGGAGTCTTCTGACTCCTTGTCCATGAGACAGCACTCCTTTAGAAGTGAGGGATTTGATTGCAGAGCCTCAGCCAGAGTCGCATAGCCTTCTTTTGTGACATTGCATTTATACAACCTAAAGAAAGGGGTAATGTATTTTTTAAATAAATGTTTTATTGCAATTTTAGAATGTAAAAAAGAGACTTTGACATGATTCATGTCATGTTTCTGCATGATTCAATTCAAATATGTTATTACTTATGATCTGGTCATTTTTGAAACCAACAGTACTACAAAACAGCTATAAAATGTCAAACATTAAAGAAATGTTTATTTTGTATTTTTTTTTTATTAATCTGGAGAGTGAAATGCTAAATCATGAGATGAAATAACCTGGCAATGTGCCCTTAAGTTATGGATCTGGTGTACTAATAGTGTAAACAGTGGAGATAATATTCAAATAGTCTTACAGAAGTTTCTGTAGTTTACAGTGTGGGCTCCTCAGTCCAGCAGAGAGCAGCTTCACTCCTGAATCCTTGAGGTCATTAATACTCAGGTCCAGCTCTCTCAGACATGAAGATTCACAGTTGAGAACTGAAGCCAGAGCTGAACAGCTTTTCTCTGTGATTTCACACTCATTTAGGCTGAAAAACATAAACATTATTAAAAAAACATCCTGCACTGGAAAAATATCTTAACAAATTAAAAGCATAAATATTTAAGATTTTTGTTTTGAGTGTTCAATTCCTGACATGAAAAAGTTTTCAAAATGCCCTGGTCTAGATATTTGCACTTGAATTACATAATTTTATGTAGCAAAATTATTATCTTAATGCTGTATACCAGCCGCCAACTGACTATTAAAAATATTTAGTAAAAGAAAAAAGAACAATAAAGCCAGATCACAGTACTCACTTCAGTGTCTCAAGTCTGCAGTAGGTACTTTCCAGAACCCCAGACAGCAGTTTTACTCCTAAATCTCTAGGTCTGTTTTTGTTCAGATCCAGAACTCTTAGGTGAGAAGGATTTGATCTCAGAGCTGATGCTAGAGATGCAAATCCTTCAAATTTGATCTTACACTTTGTAAGGCTACAAAAAGAAACATAAAATGTCATTCTTTAATAATTCTAGGGATCATGGTTAACAAAATAAAAAACTGATACAGTCCTTCAAGTCCTACATATTAATCACTAATAACATGCTAGTAAGTTCTTAAACAGCTGAAAGGACATTGAAACAGGTTCTAACTATCAGAGTGAAAGATGATATAGTAAAATCTCCAAACTGAATTATTATTTGCAGCAACGAGGTGGTAAGTACCAAATTTATGCTAAATATTACTCCACATTTAGGCAAGAAAGTAAATCAGAAAAGTACCAAGTGGTGATATAAAGTGTTGGGTAACCACTGAAGCTCTGAATCATTTGAAAAGTCTCACCTCAGTGTCTCAAGTTTACAGTGAGGACTCCCCAATCCAGTGGCAAGCAGCTTCACTCCTGAATCCTGTAACTCATTGTCGCACAAGGATACAGTTTTTAATCCTGATCTGGCCTGTAGAGCTGAGGCCAGAGCTGCACAGCTCTGCTCTGTGACATCACAGTTATTCATCCTGTGTTGATATTTACATGAGAATTACTAAACAGGTTCCATGTGAAGTCAATATTATTTGAAATGGTAATATGTTGCAGGTCTGTTTCTCAAAAAGGGAAGTGCTGGGCGATTTTCAGATCAACTGGGTTGCTTTGATCTGCAGCAGGGAATAAACTGGTTGCATAAGGACCTTGGTGTGGTTTTACATGGCATTTCTAAATAGACCAGTGTTTGCAGAGCAGGCTGCTCCATCATTGGTCACTTTGGTGATATTTTGGAATTTGATTAATGTGGCACTAAATTTTCACAATAGAGATAACTATGTGTAGAATTTGGTCTTCGTCTTGGTCATTATTTATTCTGTCACTGAATGTATCACTTTAGGCAATTAATAAAGTCTGAAAATGAGGCACGTGTTGCACTGGAGTCCCTGAAGGTACATAGACAAGTTAATGTGGTGGCAGGTATTAATCCTCCTGAACGATGCACATCAGCATCGGATGTTTCTGAAGTAGGACTAGGCTTAATCCCCCAATCCTAAATTACAATGTGAAGGCATTGTTAGAGTTTATCAATTTATCTAACTTAATCCGCAAAGTATCTTCATTTCAACTCACTTTAGTGTGTCCAGTTTACATGAGGGTTTCTTTATAGCGTCAGAAAGCACTTTCACTCCTGAATCTCCTACGCTGTTCTGGCTCACGTCGAGTTCTCTGAGGACTGAGGAGTTTGAACTTAGGACTGAAGCAAGAAAATTACAGCCCACACTTGTAACACCACAATTTCTCAGTCTGCGGAGACCAAAGACATAAACCTGATTAGATAAAAGAAATGGTGGAGATGCGAACTTGTTCTATTAGTAACAGTTTATTCTGATGGTCCACTGCATATGCTTTACAGATGTTCAGCTTGTTCAATATTTAACAAAATATCTACTGAAAGTAACTGAATGTTAAATGTAATATACAAGATTTTATTTAATCTAACCCAAACTTTAACCTCAATAAAAATGGCCATCAAAATAAAGTATGACCGTTCTTTTTCTGAGACCTTCTTTTCCACCATTTCTGCCAATGGTTCAGACATTCCTCCAGGATGAAGTACATTTTAAAATGATAGCGGTTCTTATAGTAGAAAATAATGACTGTTTGCAGGTGCAGACCAACCCCAGTTATTTACCTTAGGATCTCAATGTTGCCAGGCATGCCCTGCAGTCCAGGCAACTCGTTAATGTTATGCTTGTGTAATTTCTCTAAGAAGTTGTAAATTATTTGCGAACAATTGTCCCACTCCAGTGTTTCCTTTGTCTTACATGAGGACTTTAAACACAAAACTGAAGCAAGTTGACTGCTCATTTTGGTCATTCCAGAGCATTCTGCCCTGCACAAAGAAGGAAAAATCACAGTTTAAACTCAGGAAATTGTAATTTTCTACATTATTTACATTCCTGTATGTGTCATTAGTTATTAAAGCTGGTAGTAATAGGCATATTTGCCAATATTTGACTCAAATCTATGAATGAAATGAAATCATACAGTTGTTTTCCCAGAGTGCTGCCTTGGAATCCAGTACAAAGCATCTTTATCCCAGCATCTTGCACTTTGCTGTGACTGAGGTCTAGCTCTCTCATGAGTGAGATGATGGAGAGAGCGGCAGCCAGTACTGCACAACCTCTCACTGTGATGTTGCAGTTATTGATCCTGACAGAAGAAACACATTTTACAGTGCATTGTAAAACATACATAAACACAGGTAAAGGTTTTCTGTCACTATGTCTGATTTCAATCAATTAGACCTGGTGTCATCACATGACTTCACTTCTTGTATCCATACCTTCAAAAGTCCTCTGAAGAAAAGTCAACACCCCCACCCCCATCACTTTGACAAATTGAAATGCATTCGCTTAGGCCACTCATTAAAGGCACAAACTGAACATCATATAATTCATTTCTTGACAAAATTACACAATAATATGCGTAATAACGAAACGATCAGAGACGATGATATAGCCTCAAGGTGTATTGAAGAAGGATCAGTGAATCAGGTCTTGGCGGATGCTTTTAGCATCCGTGCTTTTAGTTTTAGTCAAGGTTGTATTGACATCAAAAAACACACTTAGAAACTTTACAAAATATCCCAAACTCCCCAAATTATAACAGTATAAGTGTCTAGCAAGTAATAAAAATAGATCAAATATACATACATTTTAATCAAGATTGAAGTCAAAGTCAATGTCTGTGATGAAGAAGCTCCAGAAGACGTGGTTCAAAATGGAATAACCAACCACTAGCCACTAGATTCTAGCCACTCTGAAGGACAATAGTTAACAACCACCCACATCTTCTCACTGAGAATATTCAGTGTAATAAATGTAAAAAGTATAAATATAAAACTCGGTGTAAAGATGGTGGCATATCAGCTGGAATCTTGATTCGCAATTAATGTGCATCATTTCGTCAGCAGTTAGAAAGCATTAGAATGTCCATTGCTGAATGTTCCTGAACACCCTGAAGTGACACTAAAGGATTAACTATCCCATGATTCTAAAGATCTGCATTAAATTATCCCTTTAACAATTTCCAACATTAAATAGATATAGACCTACACAGCTTTTTGTTTTCATTTAAAAGTAAAAGAGTCAGTGTGAGGCACTCCCATGGTTGTCCGTCAGTTAATTGTATTGTTTAACTGTGGTGTTAAACAGGCTGTCAGGGATCCCATGAGCCCAGTGACTGGACATGGATTGAGACTATCTGAATGGTAAACAGAAAGTTAATGACCCAAAGGCAAATACTAACTACTACTATGACAACAAACTCTTCATTCAGAAGAATTTGTTGTTGTTAGTTGTTTGATTTGAGTAATCATTTGTTACTTTTTTACTAAACAAGTAATAAATCATGGTATTACCTGGCCTTCTTACACAACTTCATCACAGAAAGCAAGTAGAAGAGAGCCGTGTCTGACGTGCCATATTTGTGAAGTTCAAACTCATCCAACTTCTCATCTGACGTGAGAATTATGAATACGAATGCTGACCAAAGTTCAGTGGTGAGATTGTCTACATTACAGCTTCTGTTCTTCAGAAAACTTTGGATTTCCTCCACAAGAGAGCACTCATTAAGCTCATTTAGACAGTGGAAATATCTGATTGCAAAATGAGCACAGATGCTCTCTCTGATTTTGTTCTTCAGACACTCAACAGTTTCCTTTATCTCCACAGGCCAACAGCTTCTCTGAACCAATAGGTCTTGAAGGAGGACCTGATTGGACTCCAGTGAGAAGCCCAAGAGAAAACGCAGGACGAGGTCCAGGTGACCGCTGTTACTCTTAGAGGCTTTCTCTATTGCTTTCTGGTGCAAGCTTAACATTGATACTGGTTCTTTAACTGTTTTAGGATCAAGTACATTTTGTTTGTAGTTGTGGAAGGACAAGAACACATACAGAGCTGCAAGATGTTCCTGAATGCTCAGATGCACAAAACTGAACACTTCCCTCTGGAAAAGTCCAAACTCCTCTCTGAAGATCTGTGTGAACACTCCAGAGTACACAGATGCTTCTCTCACATCAATGCCACACTCCCTCAGGTCTTCCTCATAGAAGATCAGATTTCCTTTTTCAAGTTGCTCAAAGGCCAGCTTCCCAAGTTTGAAGAACATTTCCTTATCTGTGGTTTTGTTTTCAGAGTACTTTGTCTTTTTCATGTGGATCTGTGAAATCAAGAAGTGGGTGTACATTTGAGTTAAACTCTTAGGGATCTTATCCCACCCACTATCAACCACCATTCTCTCCAGAACAGTGGCTGCAATCCAACAGAAGACTGGAATGTGGCACATGACGTAGAGGCTCCTCAGTGATTTCAGGTGGGTGATGATTCTGTTGGCCAGGCTTTGGTCACAGATTTTCTTCCTGAAGTACTCTTCCTTTTGCGGTTCGTTGAATCCTTGTACCTCTGTTACTCGATCGACAAACTCTGTGGGGATGAGGTTGGATGCTGCTGGTCGAGAGGTTATCCAGATTTGAGCCGAGGGAAGCAGATTTCCCTTGATGAGGTTTGTTAGCAGGATATCTACTGAGGTATTCTTTGTTGCATCCCAAAATGTTTTGTTGTTCTGAAAATCTAAAGGAAGGCGACACTCATCCAGTCCATCAAAAATGAAAACAAGTGAATGATTTGTCATTTGAGGTGAACTTGCATCGATTTTTTTCATGAAAAAATGCTGGAGAAGGTCATTCAGGCTTTGCTTTTGGTCCCTCATCAAGTTGATTTCCCTGAAAGGCAGAGGAAATATGAAGTGGACGTCCTGATTCGCTTTGCCTTCTGCCCAGTCCAGGATGAACTTCTGCACAGAGACAGTTTTCCCAATTCCAGCCACTCCCTTTGTCAGGACAGTCTTGATTGACTTGCCTTGTCCAGGTAAGGGTGTAAAGATGTCGTTGCATTTGATAAGTGTGTCTGCTGTTCCTGTCTTTACTGCTGCATCAATTTGATTAACTTCATGATGGTGTAGGAGATTTTCATCCATACCTTCTGTGATAAAGAGTTCTGTGTAAATTGTATTTAGAGGTAAAGGGTTTTCCTGTTGTGTTGTTCCCTGAAACAAATGTCGATACCTCTCACTAAGAATGATTTTTAGGTTTTCACTGGTCAACTCCAGGGTGCCTGAGTCAGATCTGTAAAATGAAAAAGGTTTTTTAGAAATGTTCAATGTGATGTTTGATACTTTAGGTTTAGATGGTAATAGATTAACCGTATGCCATTTTTATAATGGTAATCTTTGTCTGTAAAGTCTCCATTATTACTTTTTTAAAAATATTTTAGATCAGTGAAAGATTTCAATCAAGAAAGTTGATAGAGGCAGTGGAGCCTGTGTGTGTGTGTGTGTGTATCTATATCTATATCTATATCTCTATCTCCATCTATATATCTATCTAGCAGGCCAGCTAGATCTGACACCAAAGTCTAACATTTTAATTTAGCTAGTGTTCTGCACTCCTGCATTTGTGTCCTCTTTACCTGAGCCAAAGATCATGACAGTGGGTTGATTGTTATTTAACTAAAATGTTTTATTAAGCATTTCTTGTATGTTGGTTGTAATCCTGCTAGACAGCAGCGGCTGTAGTCAGCAGGTAGCAAAGCAGCTCACTAAGGTATTGAGACATAGAAGATACGTATTTCTTACGGTGCTTTTCCTGAGTTTACACTGACTGTTAGAATATCATTCCTCATGAGCTCTCTTTCTCTGGACGTCCACTGATGCCTCTGTGTGTTGCTGACAGAGAAAAAGATAAATTGAAACATATGAAAATGAAAATACCAGTCATGTTGTGTATCACAGAAGATTAATCAGATTTTTGTATTAGTGACAGACATCTTTTTCTAGTGGGATCTGCCAGCCAGATTTTTGCTAATTTCATGATTATTAAAATCTAAATGTAATGAGGAATGGACCTCCACTCTTCAGAGACACGACACTGGGCACAGATTAATTAGATCTTTTCAGCTGCAAACTTTTCTAAGCAGTTATAAACTATACATTATAAAATGTCATCAACTTTTAATTACATTTTCGTCAGTGAGTTTATATTATAAGCCAATGAAAGCTTCTTACCTTTTGTCAGGTGGTGAAGGTTTTTCTTTATAATTGATTGGTATTTTCATGGACCTGTCACTCTTCAGAGACATTAGACTTGGCGAAGATGAATTCGATCTTTTCAGATGAAAACTGGAATAAAACAGTATAATATGAAATTGTTGATATTTGATATCTGGAGGTAAAAATGAACTATATGTCATGGTATCTGTGAACTTAGATTCAGGACTCTCAAAAGACCATTTGTTCTTACCTCTTTTCTGGTAGTGATGGTTTTTCTTTATAATTGATTGGTATTTTCATGGACCTATCACTCTTCAGAGACATTAGACTTGGTGTAGATGAATTAGAGCTGTTCAACTGAAAACTGGCATAAAACTGTATATTATTAAATTGTTGATAATTAATATCTGGAGGTAAAAATTAGCTATATGCTATGGTACAAATGACCTTAGATTGAAGACTCTTGAAAGACCATTGTTTCTTACCTCTTTTCTGGTACTGATGGTTTTTCTTTAAAATTGATCGGTATTTTCATGGACCTATCACTCTTCAGAGACGTTAGACTTGGCGTAGATGAATTAGACCTCTTCAACTGAAAACTGGCATTTAAACAGTCTATTATTAACGTTTAGTATTTACTATCTGGAGGTCAAAATAAATCAAGTAATAATTTTTGGAACCAGTACCCTCATGGTTCTTACCTTTTTTCTGGTACTGATGGTTTATCTTTAAAATTAATTGGTATTTTCATGGAACTATCACTCTTCAGAGACACATAACTGGGTACAGGTGAACTTGGACATTTCATCTGACAGCTGTCATGAAAACATTATTTTTTTTAAGTTTAATCATTGGAACTGCAAAGGAATCACATACAATGTAAGGAGAACATTTACAATTACAGAGAAGCAGTTCAGGGCTATACGAGCATGCAAGGATGCCATTAGGCATGGGCAATCTAAACACCAAGTTTTTTGTTATAAGTTTAATAAGAAGAACCAAAATAACTTTTGGTAAGTCTAAGTATAAGATTTAAGTTTAGGACTGGATTCAGAGCTACTGAAGCATATGCATACACTATGTGTTCTTATAAACCAAATTCTAATCTTTCTTCTGGTCATTGCATGGACCTATCACTCATCAGAGACACATAACTGGGTACAGGTGAACTGGGTCTCGTCAGCTAAAAACTGCCATAAATGTTAACGTGTTAAGAAAAGGAGTAGAGTAAAGTTTTTGGTCAATTGATTCTTACTTGTTTTCTGGCGGTAATGAATTGATTGACATCTCAATGGACCCAACAGTCTCCACAGAAGCATAGCTGGGCACTTGTGAACTGGATTTGTTAATCTCGAAACTGTCATAAAAATACAAATTACTGTGTGTGTGTGTGTGTGTGTATATATA
>JBBPCZ010176293.1:0-16072 GCA_037974445.1 Brycinus macrolepidotus
TCAGCCGTGTATCAGTTCAGGAAGTCGGAGTCGCAGCTCCTCCCGCCAAGCACTGAATGATTCGGTGATTCGGTGAATGAATCTTTTGAACAAATCTTTTTAGTGAACTGATTCTAGTGATTCCGTACATCTAAAAGAAGTGCCGTGCCCATCACTACTCCCTATCAGTACTCCTGAGAGAGTCTGCCTCTCTGGGATGTTCTTTTCATACCAGGTCATGTTACTGACCCGTTGCCAGTTGACCCATTTAGTAGTGAGATGTTCCACCAGGTGTTTTTTTAAGCATTACACATCTTTTTCAGTCTTTTGTTGACTTGTCCCAACGTTTTTGGAACATGCTGCAGGTATAAAGTTCAAAATGAGCATATTACACTACAGGCCAGAATCTTGTGCCCAAAAAAAAAAAAAAATGTTACAAGAAAACATTAGAAATACTTAAAACAAATCTAACTGTTTTTCAATATTTTATACTCTGTAGTAACACATTATTTAACCACAAAAGCTCAAACTATCGGTTTTCTGCTTTTGTTTATTTTTGATTAAACATGGATTCACATGATTTGCAAATCATCACATTCTTTATTTTAGTGACATTTTACATGCAGTCCCAACTTAGAACCCGGTTTGAACAGAGTTTATATTTTCATGCCACATTTTTGCCTAGGAGAGAATTGTTTTAGCGAGCAGTTCCTTACACCCCTGGTGTGACATTAGGTGAGATAATCTCTGTCTTAGGACACAGACGGCTGTCAAAAAATGGAAACAGTCTGAGCTATTTAAACAGTCTGTGCTGTGCTATTTACAACAAAGCGTGGTTATATTCTCCTATACCCGTAGCGGTTCTAGCCTGTGCGGTGCCCTGGGTGGACACTTGCTTTGGCACTAGTTTCATACCAGAAATTCTTAGTGCTTCTAAACAAGTTGTACATGCATCCCAAGGTAGTCAGCTGTAAGTCAGCTAATAATATTATTTATAATTGTTTTATACTGTTATACTGGTTATACTGGTTTCACTGTCTATAGTGCTTAAACTGAATATATTGTCTATGCTGGTTATACTGTTTGCACAATCCTCTACTACATTGCACATTTTTTCAATCATTGCACATTTTACTTATATTTATATTTAGTACTCAGAGAGCTTACTCTTATTTTATACTTCTTTATTTGCACTGTTTTGTTTGTATGTTGCACAACGTCTTATGTCTACTGCCCTGTGTGTAAACTGTGGAACCTGAGCTTTTCCATTTCGTCTCTCTGTATACTTGTATATGGTTGAGATGACAGTAAAGTTCACTTTGACTTTGACTTTGACTTTTGTCTAATAGAAAGATCATTTGTAAAGAAGCATGTTGCATTTGTGTACCAGTCTGTGCAATCTTTTCAAACCAGTAGAAGCATGTTTGCAGCACAATATTGTTAACTAGCGTTTTGCATTCATTAGCTGTAAAATTCATGTTCATGTGGGTTTTTTTGCTTCAACTTTATTTGACATTTATTGATAGGCTTTTATATTGCCTTAGTGTATTATATTTTTGCTTCATTCTGCTTCATTCTATGCAGAAAGGCTTTATGACTGTTCACTGAAGCAATTCTGCAATGCATTTGTGTAACATATGTGGATTTACTGCACTATGACTTGATGAAATACGCCAGTAATTAGTCTGTTCTCTTTTCCCTTATCACATCTATATATTTACTTTGATAAATATTGCTAAAATATTTACAACATGCAGACCAGGCTTAGAACCTCTGTGACAGTCAATGAAAAAAAAAGCTGTTGCCGTAAAATGACGTAAAGCTGAATCTCCGTAATGAATATAAATGGGAGAACACTTTGCTTTATTATTCCTGGTAATAATATTGTTTGTTTTTGTGTTCTAATATAGAGAAGTAAAGCACACAATGTCATAAGATGCCATTTCATGACAGTATGGCACCTTTAACTGCTTTTATGTGTAAATCATTATATGTAAATTCTATGTAGGCTGAAGGCTATCACCAAATGTGCTATCCTGGATGAAGCAACTGCCCCCTTGCTTCTATTATAAGTGGGTTTCAAACAGGATTTTTGTTCAGGGACATGTTTTGAATGGGTTGTCCACGCTAATCGACCACGATGGTGAAAAGAGCCGAAACTAAACATGGTGAAATGGCATTTAGTCACTATGCAGCTGTGCAGAACTGTCACTACGCGGATCTGATACTGCCCATCAGTGTCAGATCTGCACCAACTGTAGCTTTAAAAAGCTGCTAAAACTGCACTATGTTCCTCCGCCTTCTTTTTAACATTTGCACGTCTATTGCACTTTTAATTTTCTTTTATGTATTCTTTTATTTCTTTTATATCTTCCATTATTTTAATTCAATTTTATTCCATTTTATTTTGCATTCTATTTCTGTAAAGCACCTTGAATGACCTTTTGTGTATGGTAATGTGCTATATAAACGATCTTGAACTTGACTGTTGCAGTCCTTCGAAGAAAGCAATTTTTTTATATGAGAATATTGTTTGTCTATTCAGACCAGTGCAGGGACACAGGAAGAATATTTTAAAACCCTGAATGAACTTATTCATCACTATAAGAAGAAAAATAGAGGTTTGGCCATACGCCTGCGTTATGGAGTGAAGAGGAAAACCATGCTGCCACATGCTGCACCTGCTGTCACTCAAGATGACACTGAAAATGACGGCCATGATTATGAAAGTGAGTGAAATGCTCCTGAGATTAGACAGAAATAAAAATAAAAGCAGTATGTTTATGAAAAAGCTGTAAAATTAGTCAACAACAATTACTATGGTGATAAATTGCCAGTTTTTTGCAGAGAAGTGTTGATTTCTAGATAAATGTTGCTAATGCCTCTCTCTCTCTCTCTCTCTCTCTCTCTCTCTCTCCCTCTCTCTCTCAAAGATGTAGACTCATCTGATTATGTGGTTGTGCTGCCGGACTGATTCATCCTTTGCAAGTTTCAGCTCTCAGACCTTTTTCGTCAGAGGAGTTTGAGCGTCACCTGTGGTCAGTGTTGACCACAACTGTTGTGTGAACAAGTACAGACTGCATATACCACGAACAATGTGGGTTTTTTTGTAGATGAAATGAAACAAGATTCTACTACAAGATCTACAAGATTCTAATATTAACTTTACTTTATACTGTTTCAAATGGCCCTCCAAATGCATCTTTCATCTCTTAAAGGGCCCATATCACGGAACAACACATTTTCATCACTTTTTGCCTGTTCGGCCTACAGCACTGAACTCCGCCCGTCCGCGCTGAAGTTTTAAGTGTTTCTCAGTTTTGAATGAGGCACAAAAGCCAAACAGAAGTTATTTCCGTATATGTCAGTCTCAGTAAAGACACAATAACAGCCTGTTTAATTCTAAAGCGTAAAGAGATGTTGAAAATGACTGTGTAAAATGAATTGTGTTTGTTTTTGGTTTAGAAAATTACTCTAATGTCATAAGTGGCTCTTAAGGAAAGAAATAACATCCAAAACAAGCGTATGATATGGGCCCTTTAAGCTTCTTTGGCTTTGGATAAACATCTATAGAGGGTCATGGGAAAGCAGAGGTTGTAAATATGTGAGAAATATGAGAAAGCATAGGCCTGAATAGTTTGCTTTTCTAGTTTATTGGTGCTTCGTGAGTACATTAGCACTAGCTGGTCATCATTTTGGAACATGGAAAGGCACCCAGAAAAGGGTGTAAGGCTTCAGTTCTGTTGCTTTTTAGTGTTTTCTATGATCTCACACCTCTGATTGAACTCACTGAGCAATCCCCACGTTCATTCAAGATGAATGGAGCCTGCTACAGCATATGAAAGGTGCTGTGGGGATTGGAACCAGCTAGGGGTGAACTAGGGGTGCGCAATGTAGCAGTACAACATGGTGGTAAATTGAAGCAGTTCTGGAGGCAAACATGGTGGAAAGATCTGCCTTTCTGAGTAGATCATGGATTTTTCTTCACTCTCCCTCTAGCATCCACTCTTTCTAAGTTACATGCTGCACACTGATTCAGAGGTTCAGGAGGTTAAAATGCCTTTTGTTTCTGATTTCAAATGGAATCTAAGCTACTAGAATAACTTTCCTCTTAAAGACCCAACAGAACTCATCAGAAATGTAATGGAGTCTTTTTTAGAGAATCTGTGCCACGTAATGCCAGTTTATTGTTTGGGTCACTTGAGAGTTCATGAGGTGGAGGTGTCAGGTCCCTTGTTTGTCATCTTTTTTTCTTGACATAAAGCTGCACAGGGCTGTTTAAGCAGCCAAGTGTGAAACAGTCATAATCGGGTCAAACGTTTTCAAGATTAATCATCACTAACACTTCTAATAACAGAAGCAATTTAATGGTGCACGATGGCGGTAAACTGCATCAGCATGTGCTTTTCAGATCATCTGTGCTTGTAGCCCACCATATAACTGCCGGCATCATAAAAGACAGATTAGGCCATTTACAAAGAGCTTGTAAATAACAACAGCCAGTGTACAGTAACTGTTTCAACTGCTTGGATGTCAGCCCATTGGATGTCAGCTCACTATGTCATCTAATTTATAGTCATGTGCAAAAGTTTGGGCACCCCCGGTTGAATGACTTTGTTATGTAAATGAGTACACATCCTCGACAAACTTTTGCACATTTTACTGCACAATTATTTGCTGAATTTAACACATTGGAAAAAATAACACATAAACACATAAAAAGTTAACTCAGATAAATAGAAATTGTGCACTGAAAGGTGACACATGGATTGAAATGTGACACATAATAATAATAATATTAATAATAATAATAATAATAATAATAATAATAAATACGTGTTTTATATTTATTTTTTAAATGGCATATTTAAGCATTTAAGTTTATTCCCTGTAGAGGATGTGAATTTGTTTTCACTTAGAAAAGCAGCAAAACATGTCATTTGACCAGTGGTGTTCAAATGTTTGCAGATGACTTTGATTGATTTTACCAATTGTTTGGTTCTTTTATACTTTCAAATGTTGAATAAAAAATAATTGCACTATCTATATCTGTGTGTATATATGTATGTATACAGACACACACACACACACACACACACACGCATACGCACACGTGCACACCCACACACACATAATATATATATGTAGATGTGTTAAAATGTGAAAAAACCTTCTGTTTGCTACCTCATGTCCATGTCATCTAAGTAGGTTACCACATATCATTCATGGGTTACCCACATAGGCCACTGGGTTCCATCCTGTTCATTTTCTCTGACAGAACATGAAAAGAAAATGGCAAGCAAAAATACACAATGGAAACAACAAACGTCAAACACAGTGGAGAGTGGAAAATGAGTTGATACCTCCTACGCTAGATATTTTAGATTTTTAGGTTTTGATAAAGCACATTTTGCAAAAAACATCCGTAGAAACATTCAGTGTTTAAAGGCCCACACATTAGACCTTTATGTTGCATGTTCAGTGCCATGCTGGGGAGTGCTGGAAATGTTTGCTAAAGTAATTTTTTGTTTTGTGCTGTCTAAACTTTACATGGAACACAGCTGCTATGGACTACGATAAAGAAAGCTGAAGTTATGTCTAGTTTTATTTTCAACCAGAGAAATAAATAGTTCCTCAAAACCAAATAAGACCATGATAGTACATGCAATTTTCTCAGAGACCCTGCTTCTAAAGTTAAAGATAGTTATTAATGTCATTGTGTCATTATTGATGGTTTTTGTGTTTATTGCATTAGCATTGGCATGTAGCATACAGGCTATACATCGATCAGCCACAACATTAAAATCACTGACAGGTGAAGTGAGTAAGATTTATTATCTCATTACAATGGTATCTGTCAAGGGATGAGATATATAAGGCAGCAAGTGAACAGTCAGTTCTAGAAGTTATTGTGTTGGAAGGAAAAAAAATAGAATGGGCAAGCGCAACAATCTGAGTGACTTTGGCAAGGGCCTAATTATGATTGGGCCAAAGCAAAACTGTCTTGTGGAGTCTTAACAATGTGCAGTGGTTAGCACCTACCTGGGGAAGGTATGGAACTAGGATGCACTATAGGGGCATGAAGGTAAGCTGGCACAGGAAGTTTGATGTCCTGGGCAATGTTCTGCTGGGAAACGTTGGGTCCTGGCCTGTGGATGTTACTTTGACATGTACCACCTACCTAAATACTGTTGCAGACCAAGTACACCCCTTCATGGAAAAGACATCCCCGAATGGCAGTTGCCTCTTTCAGCAGGATGATGCACCCTAATACCCTGTAAAAACTGTTCCGAAATGGTTTGAGGAACCTGACAAAACATGCAAGGCATTGACTTGGCCATCAAGTTCCCATTTCTATAGTAGGCCTCAACCAAGCTGCCATTCTAATGTAGGCTATTTGCTCCTGTATAAAAGTATAGTGGCGTGGGTTTCCTCTGGGGTCTCCGGTTTCTCCCACAGTTCAGAGACATGCACGTCAGGTGAATTGGGGATTCTAAATTGACCGTAGGAGTGAGTGTGTGAGTGGATGGTGTGTGTGTGTGTGTGCGCCCTGCGGTGGGCTGGCGCCCCGCCCAGTGTGAGTCCCTGCCTCGTGCCTGTTGGCCCCGGGATAGACTCCGGGTACCCATGACCCTAGTAAGGACCAAGCGGTTACAGAAAATGAGTGAATGAATGAATTAATGTATAGTTAGCCCCAAGAGTCATGGGTTTAAAATCGCATCACTAGTGACAGAAGGCTCTCCAGAGTAATCAGCACACCTGCACTGTTGGCAGTTACACCACTGTACAACTCTTTCACTACTTGTTTCCACTGCAGTCAGTGCTTTTTTCTGCATAGACTACAAAGTCTTACTTGTGACATATAAATCCTTAATGTTGGAGCTCTAGCATTTGTTACTAGTCCATCCAGACAGAGGTAGACTTACTGCAAAAACCTGCTCGGTGGAAGATCCTTTTCCAATGTACCTCCTGAACTCTGGAATAGCATAGACAATATTTGGAGAGCAAGCTTGATATGTGTTCATATTCACATGGCAGTTCACATGGCTTGTGTATTGGGTCCCTATTTCTTCTCTGTTTTGTAATTCTGTTGTGTTGCTGTGGTGAAAAGTGCTGTAAACATTATGATTATTATTATTCTTATTGTGTTATAAATGCATCAGATTGTAAGTGCAATGTTTTTTTGTATTTGTCCAGGCGGACTCTATTATAGTAGATATTAAGTCATTAAGAGAATGAAAGTAATTCGAATGAGTAGTTTTGAGTGGTGTTTTTTTTTCATTAAGCAGAACAGACACTCAGTTAAGATGGCCTCTCTACACCACAGCTTCCCCTATTCTTTTGTACTTGTTTCTATTTTTTGGACGAAGCCTCAGATTTACTTACTTGTGTACAGAGCTAGGCCTGACCTTTAGCCATGGATAGGACACTCTTATTTCCTGCTGCACATCCTTATCCTTGCTTTGGTTTTGAGTCCTACTTTTAATCAGCGGTCCTTACATCTCTGAGTGCTGTGGCACCCTCAAGTCCCCCACTCCACCCAAAACCAACCAGAACCATGGTTTATTTTACTTGCATTCATTGTGTGTTTCTTTGACATTACAAATAAATGTAATAAGTGAGTGATGTGTGGTTGGCATGCATATTAACCTATATGCACATACATTATATCTTTAAACAGGCACCGTTTGTTTAGATATGGACAACGCAGATTTAACAAACCAATAATGACTAAGTACAGATACAACTTCTGATTCTAAGCAGGGGGCCATGACCTTCAGTTTGAGGTCAATGTTAGAGCATACTGAAAACAAGAAATGGTTTTTGCATGGCTTCGCAAATGGAATTTCACATTAAACAACATACATACTGATACTGCTTTTATTTATGCATAAACAATAATGTCATTTATTCGATCACATAGTTTCAGAGCAGCTGCAAATAAATACACAGTAAGCAGTTGTCAATGGCTCTTAAGTCAGTGGAGCAACACGGCATATCGTCACTGCGGGAAGAAAACCTTGTATCTGCAAAGAAGTTACTTCTATTCTGAACCTTCAGCGTAAGTTACTGTAACACAATGTTTTTCTAAGTCATTCTGGATCATTCTATTGGTCTGTTCATCCTGAAACTGTGTAAACAGCAGCTGGTACTGTTGGTTATGTGTAATGTTGGTTTTGTGCAGCCGGCAACAATGTTTTAGACTAGTAAACCCACCACACATAGGTAGTCTGTTTTTTTTTTGTTACAGGTTTTATACTTTTTCAGTGATTTTTATGACAATCTACTCCCTCAAGCCTATGCAATTTGCTCTCATCATACGTCAGTTCATCTAAACATTATTCATTTTTCCATGAGCATATTTGAACCTTTTTACACGTTATAATTAAACAGGCTGTTTTTTTTGCTAGTGTGCCTACAATAATAATACACTAGAGAAAATGATCTCTGTTCTGACCGGGTGGGCGCAGTGGGTAGTACTGTTGCCTCACGCCTCCAGGGTTGGGGGTTTGAATCCGGCTCTTGGTCTTGTGTGTGTGGAGTTTGCCTGTTCTCCTCATGGTGGCATGGGTTTCTTCCGGGATCTCCAGTTTCTCCCACAGTCCAAAGACCTGCGCGTCAGGTGAATTGGGGATTCAAAATTGACCGTAGGTGTGAGTGTGTGAGTCAATGGCATGTGTATGTGCGCCCTGCGGTGGGCTGGCGCCCCGCCCAAGGTGAGTCACTGCCTTGCGCCCATTGACCCCGGGATAGGCTCCGGGTACCCGCAACCTTAGCGAGGATTAAATGGTTACAGAAAATGAGTGAGTGAGAGTGAGTGTTCTGATTGGCTGCCTTGCGCCAATTCAGAAAATAGCCTGCATAGGCGAAGCTAAACTGCTGCAGGCTGATTAGACAGATGTGTAGCTTTTTGTGACAAAAACAGTTTTTTTCATCACAAAAACAATTAAATACAGACTGTTTCTAAAGATTAGTTTATATATGGACTTGAGAGTGAACTTTAACTATGTTTACATGAATAATCGAATGACGGTTTACATATCACCTCATCTATTTTTCTGTCACAAAAAACAAGGAAAATTCGTTTTTTTATATTCAGTGAAGGGCCATTTTGACTCTTACCTCACTGTATTCTTGAATAAATAACCTACCAATCACTTTTAAGATGCTGATAATGTTTAAATAATGATATTTAAGGAATATGTACAGTGTAACTCTATAAACATACTGATCACTTTTTTGAAGCTTAGTATATGGACTAGGGAGTGAACTTCAACCACGTTTACATATCACATCATCGATTTTTATATAACAAAAACAAGGAAATTTCGGGTTTCTTTAATAAATGACCTACAAATCACTCTAAAGATGCTGATATTGTTTAAATAATGATATTTTAGGGATATTTACAGTGTAACAATGAAATAAGGGAATTCCAGGGGCGTGGCTAACGTATGATGCACAATTACGTCGTTTGCCGAGTCTATTTTGTAGACATTTCTGAAAATAGGGGGGGCTTTAACGGTTATTCATAAGACACCCTGGACAACTGAATCAAAAACAAATAAGCAGTACACTTTCAATATTACATATAATTGTAGGCAGTTACACTACACTGTCTTTACGAAGGATTTCTTTGTCTGACTGTACTAGTCGTTTACATGTCTTCCCCTCCGAGACTCATGGACTCTTCCAGCATTTTGAAGCTGAAAGCGGGAGGAAGTGATTTTGTCGGATCGAGTCGAAGAAACAAAGTTTTTAGGACCAAATAAAAGAAATAACATTTATTTATTTCACCTGGCACTGGGTTATGTATGTAAGAAGAAAAAGTAGACACTATTGAACCAGGTTTAGTGCCGTTTACTGCTACAGCTTGAAAATAAAGCAAAAATTAACGAGAAGCTAAGCTAACGTTAGCTTTTCCTGTTTACGTTTGTGTGTTGTTTAATAACATTTAGTATTTAGCGTTTTTATTTGATATAACGACATTTTTTTAAATCATGGATGTGACAACGTGTCTGAAGTCTCTGCTTTTGGCGATTAGGCAGTACAAAAACAACAAAAACACCCTGAATTCATCTCAGCTGCAGAAACACATTGAAGTGAGTTCACATTTCCATCTGCTCTTCTTCATCCTCTTCTACTTTCAGCTGCTTCCGATTAGGGCTGTCCATCTCCATCTCCTTCCAACCTCTGCATCTTCCTCTCTCACACCACCTGCCTGGATGTCCTCCCTCACCACATCCATAAACCTACTAGGCCTTCCTCTTCCCTGGCAGCTCCATCCTCAGCATCCTCCCAACGTACTCAGTGTCTCTCCTCAGCACATGTCCAAACCAACGTAGTCTCGCCTCTCTGACTTTTCCTCCAATAGGTTCAACTCGAGCTGTCCCTCTAATATAATCTTTCCTAATCCTGTCCATCCTCATCACTCCCAATGCAAATCTGAAAATGTTCAGCTCTGTCACCTCCAGCTCTGCTTCACTGTCTCCAAACCATCAAACCATTCAGCATAGCTGGTCTCACTACCGTCTTGTACACCTTCCCTTTCACTCTTGTTGGTACCTGCCTGTCACAATTCACTCGTGCCACTCTTCTCCACCCATTCCACCCTGCCTGCACTCTCTTCTTTACCTCTCTTTCACACGTCCTGTTATTCTGGACTATTGACCCCAGCTATTTGAACTCCTCCACCTTCGCCAGCTCTGCTCCCTGCGTCCTCACCATTCCACTGTCCTACATTTCATTCTGTCTTAGTCCTACTGACCTTCATTCCTCTCCTTTCCAGAGCATATCTCCATCTCTCCAGGGTCTCCTCAACCTGCTCTCTACACTCAGTACAGATCACAGTGACATTTCTATCTACTGTCTACTTGTGAAACTCACTGACAGAATAACAGAACCTTGTCCTCATGCTTAAGGATATCAGTACTTTGTTTACACTTGTTTTATTTCTGCATTTCTTGTTAGTAAACAAATGTGTAATGTGTAGGGTGGAGTTCTCACACACTAAGGGTGAGAAATGGGTGCTTGCTGTGTCTGACTGTCTTTGATTTTTATTTCTAAAGTGTCTGCAAGCCTTGCGGTGACTTACTTACAATGTGAGGATTCTGCACTGTGCCTCACATGTAGATGAACTCCTTAGTTTCCTCATGCTTAATATGTCATGCAGAGAATACACTACACTATGTGGACAAAAGATTAGGGAAACATCTGTTTTACAGAGTTTGGGCTAGGCCCCTTACTTCCAGTGAAGGGCAATCTTAATGCTTCAGCATACCAAGATATTTTGTAAAGTGTAAATTGACCATTTTGTCATGCATGACCACACCAGAGCACATAGTGTGAACAGCACAAAATTCTTTCTCTGCATTTAACCCATTCACCCAAGAGAAGCAGCAGGCAGCCAGGAACACAATGCCCGGGGAGCAGTGTTTGGGGACGGTACCTTGCTCAAGGGTACCCCTGAGGTGCCACTAGCAGTCCTGGGATTTGAACCCACGACCTTCTGATCACAGGGTCAACTCCCTAACCACAAGGCCACTAGCTGCCATGCTTCCAACTTTGTGGGCAGAGTTTTTGGGGGGCGTCCCAATACTTTTGTCCATGTAGTGTATGTATTAAAATGTGTGAAATTCCCTTTTAACTGATCTGTTACATTGACATATGTGGTTATATACTGAGCTCCTAATTGGTGTTTTGTTTTTGTAGGATGCGTCAGGCCTGAAGTGCACCAGACTCTTAACTTCAGGACAGGTGCTTCCCAGCGAGTGTTTGAGTGGCCTGCTGGAGGTAGCCGGAGATCCACACACAACTCATGCCCTCATCGGGGCCATCCTTTCTCTGCTGGCTCAGCTTGGTACTTCAGGTTCATGGGGATCGAGGGGGGGTTTGTGTTCATGGGTCTCTTGAAACGTCATTATGTTCTTTTGTAAAGTGAGCACTCATGTTGCATTAATGGGGTATAATAATGTTAATACAGTACTGAAAAAAATACTGGTCAAAATAGTGTATTGATGGTCTTTCATTTTTATTAAATCCACAAAATGTGAAAAAATGAAAAAGTATCTAATTTTTAAGAGATGCTTAGTGTCAGATGCAACAGAGTTTAAATATGATATTAGGACATGCTGGAAACTTTCTTTATAGTATATAAAATATTTTTTTTTCTTGTATTGTTTACAGCTCAGTTTCAAAGTTTTATAAATTCGCTTTTCTGCACAAGTACATGCTGGTTTTTATCATACTTGTAAATTTATAAAATGTAAAAAAAAAAAAAAAAAAAAAAAAAAAAAAACCAACCTTTGAACCAGTTGTATTAAATCTGTATCACCACACTCCTTGTAATGTAGTAAAACAGATGAAACACACTCGAGTAAATCTTATATTTGCTGAGGGCTTCTTTCTTTCTTTTCCAGCATCTGATGAGGACAGCAAAGAGGCCCTACACAGCAGTTATAACATTGTTGGCACACTGTCAGCCTTTGTCTACTGGAACAGAGCCACCCCAGAGGAGCCTGTGGTGTTACAGGTAAAGGCTGCATACATGCTGATTAGCAATGTCCACGAAAACCATTTGGGTGCTGACATTCATTTAAATGCCCCAAATCGTGGCAAACCAATTTCCTCACTTTTTTTGAAAGAACAAGTTAAATGTAGTATGTGAAAACAGTTTTGAAACATACCATCCAGTCCCCAGTCTATACAGTCCAGCAAAAAACAAACCGATTTCAATTCACTGTTAAATCAGCAATCTGAGAGTGTCATTTCAGTGAGTGTTCAATTTACTGTTTCATTTTATAATTATAGTATTCCCTGTAGTTCCTTTCATCAAATTCAAAACACTCTATTTGTTATCCTTACACTGTTCACATTTGTTTTATTTCTGCATTTCTGTTTAGTAAATCGCAAATTAAATATTTCTAATTTTGATTCTATGCATATTACTTTTGAGTGTGCAGCCTTTATGCATTTTTAGTTTTAGTTTTAGTTGTGTACTGCACTACGCGTGTAGGATTTGTTGATGGTCTCAGATGTGTAGGGTGGAGTTCATACACACTAAAGGTGAGAATGGGAGCTTGCTGTGTCTGACTGTCTGATTTTTATTTCTACAGTGTCTGCAGGTCTTGCAGCGACTTACTTACAATGTGCGGATTCTGCACTGTGCCTCACATGTAGATGAACTCCTTAGTTTCCTCATGCTTAATATGTAAGACTTATTTCATATTTAACTTATTTGTACTGCCTTTCAAATGTTTGGAAACAAGTGTATTAAATTCTAAAATGATTCTAATATGCTTATCTTGAGCAACTTCAGGTTTTAAATTATTGGTAATACACCGGGAAGCTGTTTTAAAAAAAGAACATTCATTTAAGGTTTATTTAGATTAGATCTAACCGTAGAATTAATACATTTACATCAAGGATATAAATATAATAAGATTTCATGAATAGATTTCAACAATATGCAGTTTTGCAAAAGGCAACAAAATGAATGTAAATAGATAATTACAGTATATTATTTTTATTACTTGTTCACAGAATTCTTGAAATGTTCAGTAGAACATAAATACATATAAAAATATATTTAGGCAAATGGCTTGTCACATTTAAATCCCCTTTTTGTAAGTTATTATTGTAAATAAAATACATTTATAACATGGCTAGCGATTGCAAACTTTTGAATGTGTATTAATGCAAATTACATTACATTGTGACAGATCAGCAGATGTCATAAAAAAGGGTTTATTGTTAAAAATACAGACTGAATCTAGCTTTTTAAAGTGAACTCTTGAGTTTAAAACAATCAGCTTTTCCTGTTCTTGTGGTGTTTTTTTTCCCCCGCAAAACCACAGCTGCATTTGTCACAAATTCTTCCGTTCTGAGTTTAGTGTGAGAAGCAGTTAGTTTTTGAAAAGCCCTTTTGAAAATGATCAATTGTGTCTTGTTTATGCACATTTAAATATTACTTGAGGCTGCATAAAAACATGGTTTGGAACTGAACAGAAAGTTGACTCACTGTCTCATTGTTCTTTTGATCCCAGCCAGTCTAATAATGACGAAATCACGAAGCCCTGTTTGGGACTGATGGCCAACCTGTGCCGACACAACCTGTCTGTGCAGGCTCAGATCAAGTCTCAGGTAGGAGCCACCTGAGATCTGCAGTGGTTCTTTAAAAATCTTTCATTTCATTATCAATTTTCTTCTTACAGAGTACTACCATTTCTCTTCTTCTCTTTTACAGAGCAACGTTAAGGCTTTCTACAGGGCCTTGATTAATTTCTTAGGCCATAACTGTCTGACTGTGGTTGTCTTTGCGCTGTCTATTTTATCTAGTCTAACTCTCAATGAGGAAGTGGGTCAGAAGGTAGGTAGATTGACCTTGTGATCTTAGTGTGTTTTTTCTGTGGCTTTGAGTGTTTACTTAGAAACAAGCCAAGCTTTTATACTGCTTTTAATTACAGCTTTTCAATGCAAAGAACATCCACCAAACCTTTCAACTCATCTTCAACATCACTGTCAATGGTGACGGCACCCTCACAAGGAATTATGCTGTTGACCTACTAGTGGATCTTCTCAAAAACCCTAAGATTGCAGATTACCTCACCAAGTAGGTCTCTCAACATAGTCTAGTATGGGAATTGAGTCTGAATTATTGTTAACTGTTGTTCTCTCTCTCTGACAACAGCTATGAGCATCTTCCCGCCTGCCTGAACGAGGTAGTTGGCCTCCTCCATGGGAAAGACCCAGACACGGCAGTTAAGGTGATGAACCGTCTTGTTGATCTTTATCATGAGATGTGCTAGTTGTGGGGTATAAAAGTGAAAATACTATGATAAACGTCAAAACAAGAGACAAACAGCTCTGCCCACAAACCAAATTAATCATGAGCTTGAACTGCTTAAACAATTTTAGAATAGACAGAATGCATAACAGAATTTAAACCTTTACACAGCTGCTAACAATGTTTGTGCATGTTTTACAATGAATACTTTTTTTTTATTATTACATTTTTACATTTTACATTCTTGCAATCAGATTAAATAAATGTGTCATTTGTTGACTTTGAAAAGCTTATAGAATGTGATGTAATAATGAAAATAACAACAATATACATTGCAAATCAAATTACATCTTGTGGAGTTTGTTCCCCATTCCTAAGAGAAATTACAGAAGCACTTCCACTGATTAACAGGCAGTAAACCTTGACATTACTTTTGGGCTTGCAGGTGCTGGAGCTTCTTGTGTCTCTGTGTTCACTGCCAGCCCTGCGCAGGCTCGTCTGTCAGACGGTGCTTCGGCCTGCGGCACTGCGTGTGCAACCTGGAGTCAGGAACGGTGCCCCGGCCAGAAGAGCAGAGCCGTGCCTGGACCTACTCCAATGGGCCACAGGGCCCCTGCAAGGACCAGAGCAGTGCACCCTGTTGGCTCTGGCACTTCTCACTGAGCTGTTTGAGGTGTGTAAGTCAGTGGAGTTTGATTACCATTAGCATAGAGCCTGGGTCTAAAGCCTGTATTAGCTGGTTGCCATTTGTTAGGTACACTTACCTGCGCATTGGCCATAGGGGTAGGTGATGTCAATAATAATAATAATTATTAGTAGTATAATAATAATAATGTTATTTATATTAAGACATATTTTAGCCCTTTGCAAAAGTATATATTTTGTTTCCTCCAGTGTATTAAGCTCAACAAATTTGTAGGAAAATGCCACGTTTAAGTTTGTTCCCTGTAGGAGATGTTTTGACTTCCTAACTTTTCAGTTAGAAAATCAGCAAAAGGTTTGACCTGAGTCTTTGAAGCGTTACATAAGAACAGCAGGTACACATTGTAGGCATACAGTTACTGAGTGTAGCCTAAGTGCTTCTCACAATTTTTCATTCTCTATCCTGGAGCACTATAATGCACCTACTGACCAGGAACAATTTGGGTGGTCCACTTAATGCACACTGACGGTCAAAAAAATAGCACGTTCATTTTTGAAATGATAATTTAGAGCGTTCATCAAGGTTGGTACTAGGGATGCACCGATACTACTTTTTTGGAAAACGAGTACGAGTACGAGTACTTGCATTTCAGTACCGATACCGAT
>JBBPCZ010176303.1:5436-16072 GCA_037974445.1 Brycinus macrolepidotus
AGGGAAAAAAAGAAAAACACCCCCCCCCCCCCCCCAACGACCAGGTGTTCTGTCTGACCATGGCTGATGTGATGGAGGACTCTGCCACCAGAATAGACAACATTCCTGGTCGTGTGCTCAGAGGATGCCCAGACCAGCTGGCAGAAGTCCTCACAGACATCTTCAATATCTCTCTGAGCACCACCTTCATTCCAATGTGCTTCAAAGCCACCACTATCATCCCAATGCCAAAGAAGTCAGCAGACTTACTCAGGCAGGATCGGGAGCACCATCTCCAGTATTACCATGCTGAGCCCAGGGGGCACCCAGGGCTGCTAACCCACGACTGTGCAGCAATGCACAGCTCAAACCACATCATCAAGTTTGCTGATGACATGACCATGGTGGATTTGATCAGATGCAAATGGACCGATGCAAAGCCAACAACCTGTCTTTGAATGTGGACAAAACAAAAGAGAAGGCTGTTGACTTCAGGAGGGCACAACGTGATCACTCTCTGCTGAACATTAACGGCTCATCAGTGGAGATCATTCAGAGCACCAGGTTCCTTGGTGTTCACATTGCGAAAAAGTTCACGTGAACCCTCAACACCAGTTCTGTCGCCAAGAAGACCCAGCAGCATCTCTATTTCCTGCGGAGACTGAGGAGAGCACACCTCCCCCCACTCCTCACCACATTCTACAGAGGGACTACAGAGAATATTCTCTGTAGCTGCATCATGACTTGGTTCGAAAACTGTTCTGTAATTGTTGCTTTCCCTTAAAAAAGTGGAAGAAGCAAAGTCTATGTATTTAGTTATAAGCTCTTCTTCACTTTTTGATTAAACACAAATTATTGATGTAGTTAAGGTCATGCACTATTTTAGATTGAACTAACAACATGATTGTAACTACTATCACAAATCTCATCTCAAATTAATGGCAAAGGTATACACTACCTAGCTACACTGCCCGTATAGGTGCACTTTGTGGTTTACAATTACAGGACTCCAACAGATCCAGCAGTGAGTAGATTCAGTATTCAGCGATTCAGTAAATGGCTACAGCAAGACTAAACTGGGAATGCATCAGTAAATCACCTTTAGGTAAGTTAGTGCTGAAGTTATATCATTTGTAACAGACAATACTAGTATAAAAATGAGCCAGACATTGGAATTTAAAGTTTTTAAACTTTACCTCAGTTCATCAACCAGGTCTCTCCTTGATGAAGTTATCTTATCCCAGCCTTTCTCAGAGGGCAGTAAAGCAAGAGAGACTTTTTTTCAACAGCTGAAGTTATTGAATATTTTATTTCAACATTTGAATTTATTGAACATTTTCCTATTGAGGAAACATATACTGTGATAACTTGTGTCGTAGTTCTATCACCTTGCCGTAGGGTGGTGGATCATTTTCAGCGCAGAAGACACTGACATGGTAGAGAGAAAGTGAGTGAGAGAGAGAGAGAGAGAGAGGAATGAACTTTGCATCTGCAAGAAGGACCCACCACAGGCTAGATGTGGACAGTGAGTGGACACTCACCAGCATCATTGCTGTATGAGATCCACTCCATTGCAGACTATGCTGTTCCTCTACTCCACATATTTCACTACCATGTCAGTGTCATAGTGTAATCTGCCACACCATAAAATCTGCTCACTGATGGCCCTGTGGGGGTCCAGACCACTGATGACCAGCATAAAAAGGGGTTATCAAATGATGCAGAGAAACAAGTGGACTACAATCTGTAATTGTAAACTACAAAGCGCACCTTTATGGTCAGTGGAACTGATAAAATGGACAATGAGTGTAGCTACAAGACTGGTGGACCTAATGAAGTGATTTGTCAGTGTACTTAGGCTAATGACTGTAACTGAAAGTTGATCCATGCTCCTGCCGTTAAGATGTCATGTGCTTATAAGAAGTCGCAGGTAATGCAAATGCCATCTTTTTCGTGATCTGAAGCATTGCTATTAAATGAACTTTGAGACTAATTACTGTAACATACATTTAACGTTAACTGCAATTTTCATTTTGATAATGTTGAAACGTTTACCACACACAGTGGTTGGTTGATTTTAAGGTCAATCTGATCTAAATCTAAAATATACCAGTTTGAAATTGGCATAACAGCCAAGTGCATTCTATTCCTACTGGAGGCAAATGACCACCTGTCACCTGGTACCAAATCAATTACTCTTGCACTATCATTAGTTTAACATTCAGGACAGCATTGGGTCAATGACTGTATTTAGTCAGAATGGCCTTTGACACCTGTCCTTCACACAGGCAAAGCTTTTTCACTCTGAAAGAACAAAGTTTAGACTCTATTTAAAGCTGTTATAGTTAGCCGTGCAATGGGCTAGGACAAACTAGGTATGTGCCAATATAAAAATTCCATATCACAATTACTACCATACCTTTTATTATGGTTTACAGATATTATTTTAAAAATGAAGCAATTTTAAAAATGAAGCTAAACAAACTATATTCTCAGTGTAGGTGGTTATACATGTACAAAATCTAAAATAAAATAATCACACTTAAATAAAAAATATCAATAAAGAAATCAATAAAAATAAAAATATATATATATCGCTGTTTACTGATTGAATAGGACTGCTGTTGAGAACCCTCTGGCATTTAGCACTCCAGCCCTCTCTGAGAACTGTATAGTCATGAACTCTCCACAGAAGAATAAGAAAGCAATTCAAAAATGCCCAAACCTCAGTACTGACCATATGTACATCATGTAATAAGTACGTCACTGTAACCGAGACGACTGACACCAAGGAGAGTCTAAGGTGGAAAATTAGTGAGCAACTGCAACTGTCAATAAAAACTGCGATGGAGCCTTTTGGCTGGTTTGTTTTTTTGTTTTAAATAATATATTGAAACAAACAATAATTTAAAAGGTAGCCTACATTGTAATTTTGTTAAATAGGCCTACTAAAAAGATGTAGGATATTTTAACAGCCAAAATTCTGCGCTATGAGATGGGGCACCAAACAGAAAATGGTGGACAGAGTCTTGGAGCAAATCCTGGCTATTAAAAACATTTTGGATGACCAGCAACACCAGGATCAAATTCCAAGGGGCTCCATGAATTTCCACTTACAAGATTTATTTTCCAGAAAAACTCACGATGGAGGCCTGTGTGTTTACAACACTGACTGGTGTACGAACGTTGTCCTGGTCTCTAGGTACTACTCACTGCTGCTGGAGTATGCAACTGTTAGATGTAGACCATATAATTTACCACGGTAATTCACCACCCTGCTCACAGTCACGGTGTACATCCCACCCAGTGCTAATGCCGACACGCTGGCCGAACTGTATGGAGCCATCAGTGGGCTCCAAAACTCCCAGACTGTTTTTGTTACTGGAGATTTTAAGCGCACAAATCTCAGTAATTTCTCCCTAAATTCCCTCAATATGTGGACTTTGTGCGACAAGGGGGACCAACGTGCTGGACTGTGTTTACACAAATATCGTTGGTGCATACCATGCTGAGCCAAGCCTGATTCCAGCATAAAGAACGCACAGAGAAGGCCTAACGATCTCTGTAAACTAAAAATTGCATGCCTGGTGTTTTTTTTGTTTTGTTTGTTCATTATTATTCAGTAGAACTATGTTCTATATTGTTCTATATTTTAAATATTAACACAGTATTCAGTATCACTCTAGGGGTAGGGGATTGTCACCTGAGCCTAAAATCTTAATGATTTAACCTGCAGTGGCTAAGAGATATCTAGAGTTAGGGCTGGTTTCGTAGGTTGCAGTTCTAGGCAGAAGGAAGAGCAATGGAAGTGAATGGAGAAATAGGGCAAAGACAGAGAGAAACAGTAGCGGGGAGATCAAGGAGTTTATAAAGCGACAGGGATTGAAGCAGTTCTGAAAAAGAACATTTAAGGCATAGAAAAAAAAACAATTTGTGAATCTCTCACTCATGACTGTCTTATCTCTTCTCTACTCATTCCACACCTCAGAAATGATGTTTTTCACTTCGTAGCAAAGAAACAAATTACAGATATGACACAAAACAATTTTATTGAATAGCTGAACATTCTGGCTTTGTGAAACCATACCTAAAACAAATGAATTTAAAACATTTTTATTAAAGGCATATTTCCAGATCAAAAAATTCGCTCAATGTGGAGGAAAAAAAATATGGAATCATCTTCTAATTTCTATAATAAATACAGTGTTCTTGCACGCCTCAACAAGCTGTTGGACTCTAATTGAAAGGAAACACGCCGCAACAAGAGAGCTGTCGACTGAAACAATGGAAGGGATTATAAAACTTCTTTAAGATGGAAATCCAACATGTAATGTGGCAAAAGATGCTGCTTCTCAGTCAGCGGTGTCTAACATTTGTTGCAAGTATAAACAAAATGGGAAGGTTATAAAAGGAAGATTTTGAAGCATCAAATCAGAAAACTCAAATGTCAAAGGCTTGACAAAAGAAAAAGCACAAATAACAAATGAAAAACAAAAGGGCAGAAACAGGAGTCTGTGACAGAACTGTAAGAAACACACCTAATCAGGAGAAAACCGTGTTACATTGGACTAATGAGAACCAATCATGAAGTGTGAATGATTGGGTGACGGTGATCTTCTGGGGTGAATCACGAATCTGCAATGACTAGATGATGCTGGAACTTTTGTCTGGAATTGCTCTAATGAACCATATAATGATGACTGAATGAAGAAAAGAAGCAAATTTGCACTCATTCGTGATTTGTGAGAAGTGTTAAAGCTTAGTTTCAGGAAAGGAATAAAATAAAAAATAATACAAAAATCCATGAGATGGTTCCATTCTGCAAATCTGTCAACCCCTACTCAAGAACATTGGAAACAGCTTGATGAAGAATATTGTTTTTAAAGTATTCAAGCCAGAGGAGGACCAACAAAGTACTAATTGTGAGTTTTGATTCCATAATTTTCTCCTCCACTTTGAGAAATTCCATAATTTTTCTCTCTACTCGATAACAGAATCGAATTTGTTTGAGGTATGTTTCACTATTAAACAAAAATTGTCTTGTGTCATACCTGTCATTTGTTTATTTGCCACAAAATAGAAAAAAACAAATGTGCATTAAAGAATTGTGCCTTCGTCAGTTTCTTTTACTTTCTTACCATCATTCATAGTTCCATCGGTACTACAAACGATGTCGCCTCTAGACTTTCTGTGGTACATAATGATGTATCTAATGACTGTGTGGATCATATGAACATTATGGATCATTGTAGAGTGCGTTTGTGGGTTACTTGATCTACACATTGAATTGATGCGTTACATCATAACTGGCATTTTTCTGTTGCTTACAACTGTGAATAACTGAGTTTGTAGACTAAATGTGACAGACTCAGAGCAGGCTGCCTGGAGAACAGTGGTGAAGGGTAAACGAATGTAAGAAGTGAAGCTGCTGATGCTCATCAGAAAGTTGGTGAAGATTCAAGGGCAGCACTGGCTCTCCATTCACCCTGTTCCAGCTGATCATACTCAATTTCACACCTGACAGAACCAGAAATGTACATACACAGACTCTCTCTCTCTCTCTCTCTCTCTCTCTCACACACACACACACACACACAAACACACACACATACTGATATCTAACCAGGGCTTTGAGAGAGAGAGAGAGAGAGAGAGAGAGAGAGAGAGACTGACAGACAGACAGACAAATTAGCAGAGACAGAGAAAGGCAGAAATAGAGAAACAGACAAAGTAACAGATATAGAGAAAGAAAGAGAGAGACAGACAAAGTAACAGAGATAGATATATATATAGAGAGAGAGATGCTTTTCATCAAATACTTGATCTATCTTAAGCAGAGCATACCCAAAGAGAAGCAGTATCTCTTTCTACAGAAGACAGAAAGAGTGAATGACTAAAATCTTAAAGCAAAAATCTCACGCTTTCTCCACTGACCTTAATTTCTAACAGTGTGTGACATTAGAGCCGCAAAAAACTTCTGACGATTATACGTTTGAATTAATCAGCAGACAATCAAATAATCGGCCTAAATGTTGCTTACAAATGAAGAACCGTAACAATAAATTGCTTTTGGTTTTACTGTTATATTAACATCTTTTTACTGCATCGATTTTCAGGATTTTTTTAAATAAAGGCACCGTTCACAAAATTATCATCGTGGTTTTATGCACGTCCTAACTACTTCACTTAAAGCTGATCCCAGAGTGAGATGGAGTGAAATAACCACAAAGACAATTTTCTGATGGGTTTTAACCATCGTTATCAAGGCTGTTAATACGTATGGCACTGTGTAAAATCACCACCATTCATATTCTGGGGCAGCTGGTGACCTGGTGGTTAGGGAGTTGCCCCTGCAATCTGAAGGTTGTGGGTTCGAATCCCAGGACTGCCAGTGGCACCACTGAGGTACCCTTGAGCAAGGTGCCGTCCCCACACACGGCTCCCCGGGCGTTGTGTCACTGGCTGCCCACTTGTTCGCTTGGTGAATGGGTTAAATGCAGAGAACAATTTTGTGCTGTGCTGTGGTGTGATCATGTATGACAAATGGACACTGCGTTCTCTTACCCCTCACCTGGTCAGCTACATGAGAAGACTAGGTAATAACTACGGCTAGTTTACAAAAACAAATACTACACACAAAAAATGCTGGAATGGCTGAACTGGTTAGATAAACGCACTAATGTTCCCTGTCAAATGGAACCAAAAACAATTTGCCCACCAAGCACTAAGCAGTGAATGACAAAGAGAGCTGAATTTAAAGGGGAATTCTACTCATTTTTCTACATTTCTGCGTAATTAATTTGTCAAGAAGTAAACAGTCACTCAGAATGATCTGATATGAAAATTTTAACTGTAAAGAAACAAACCAACTCAGATTTCTTTGCAGTTTTGGTAATTTTTGGGGGCAGCTTTTTTGGGGGCAGCTGGTGGCCTGGTGGTTAGGGAGTTGCCCCTGCAATCAGAAGGTTGTGGGTTTTAATCCCAGGATTGCTAGTGGCACCACTGAGGTACCCTTGAGCAAGGTACCATCCCCACACACTGTTCCCTGGGTGCAGCGTCACTGGCTGCCCACTGCTTCACTTGGTGAAGGGGTTAAATACAGAGAAAAAAATTCACACTGTTCACACTGTGTGCTGTGTTCACATATGACAAATGGACACTTTACCCTATTTTACTGACCATCCAAAATGACCAGTGAAACTTCACAAACCAATATATGTTTTCCAAGTGTTATCTGTAATGATAATGGTGAAATAGTGGTAAAAATGAAAAGAGAAGTTCTTTGGGCCCTATTTTGCCTCACAACTCCCTGCACAAAACAATTTCTCATGCAACAGGAACTGTACTGCATGAGAAAACTTTTTGTGAGGGAGTTTTCAGTAGCAGTTCTTCTGAGGCAGTTCAGAAGCAACTCTTTAGACGTCTGATTCTATTCACCACCACTGTGAACAATCCTGATTCAGGACGTTTCTCCAACGTCGTAACTTCTGAAACTTGCTTACTTTCAAAATGACTTTGTTTACATATTAATTACATATTAATTACTTTAAAAAAATGGAATTCCCCATTAAAAACAAATATGCATCTTAAACACATCTCTAAAACACGTTTTAAAGCTTGTGGTACATAAAAACAGTGAGCAAAATCTCATGTAATTTATTCATTTTCATTACCTAGATAGCAAGAGACCTGTCTGAAGAGAAAGTAGAATAAATGAGAGCACCTTTGGTCTTTTAACTAAGGACAAGTGTAGTAAAAAATTAAATAAACTGTTTTTTTACTCTGCTTCTGCTTCAATAGCTTAAGAGGACTGTTCTGGGTGTCTGAAGGCAGTATGTAAAGGTGAGAAGAATAAACGTAGGTAAGTTAAAGGTAGGTAAAGTGTTCTCCAGACTTGACAGGTAATTACAGGCTACTTCTGGAGCCAAGAGCAAAAAAGACGCCAGTTTCAGAATGTCTCCCTGTTTAAAACCACAGCAGTTATTTTTTAAACTGTGAAAATGATAAGTCTGTCCTGTACTCTACGTGTTTTTCTCTTCCAACGACATTCTGAAGAAATTTTCTCAGTCTAAAACCACAATTTCCAATGACTGTCAAAGCGTTTCCACTCAATGAGCGTTCAGACTAAACACTTTCACATCAACTCAGCCCTCACAACGGTGTCCTTTGACCAACAAAATGAAAATTATAACCCGTTCAGAGTGAAAACCACCCGTTTAGGGCTCTTACCTGCTCTGGCTGGGTGAACAGAGTCCGTTTTCTGCTCTGAGAAGGACATTCAGCCACATCGCACCGTCACGACTCCACCGGCTCTACACGAGTCCTCCACGAGTCGTTAGTTTGAATCATTTGAACCGATTCACAGGTTTGAATCTTCTATAGCCGAAGTTCCAAGTGGCCCCTTATAGCCACGAACACACCACAGCACAGTGTGAACAGTGTGAAATTCTTTCACTGCATTTACCCTATTCACTAAGTGAAGCAGTGGGCAGCCAGCAACACAGCGCCCGGGGAGCAGTGTGTGGGGACGAGACCTTTCTCAAGCCTCAGTGGTGCCACTGGCAGTCCTGGGATTCAAACCAACGGCCTTCCAATCGCAGGGGCCACCAGCTGACCCACAAAGAGCTCACCTGGAGATTGCAAACATCCTCTCACATGCTAAGTGAGCACTCTACCATTTGAGCTAAATATTCCATATTAAAGTCTATGTATTTGAATGCAATGTCATTAAAGTCCCTGTTGGTGTAATGGTCAGGGGTCCCAATACATTTGTCCATCTAGGATACCTCCACAATACACCCATGTCCCTCATCTTTCACACCAATCATTGACCAGTCCTCCTGTGTTTGGAGAGGTGTGTTAGAGAAGAAAAACAACTCAAAAACGTGGAAATACCTGAACTACGTTTGCGTTCTTGTTTCAGGTTGATCATACTAAAAAATCAACAGTCGTTTATGACAGTTTCACATCATAAAATCATCAAATGGCACTCAAATATCTCGTTTTTCTCTGTGGACGAAGGTTTGGATCATAAGGTTGATTTGACTTCGCCTGGTTGATTGAAAAGAATCGGTTCCTTAACTGAATCGAACTCCACAGCAGTTTGTAACGGACTGGAGGCTAAGAGAAAGCTCGCGCACCTCTGTTTCCCACGAATTTTTAATTTTAACTTTTTTTTCATCTCCAGTAACAAAACACACTAAGTGAGGCATGTTTTAAGGTAGTAGTAATGTGCTATTTATTTATATATTTTATTAACACACTCGCCTGAGTGAAATGTGGTGTGCAACATGCACATAAAGTTAAGGAACAGCTCTGTTAGTCCGTAGCTGTTCTTTCAGGACTACACTATATGGACAAAAGTATTGGGACACACCTGTTTTTCATTTATTGGGCAAGGTCCCTTACTTCCAGTGAAGGGAAATCTTAATGCTTCAGCATATCAAGACATTTTGGACAACACCATGCTTCCAACTTTGTGGACACAGTTGAAGGCCCTTTTCTTTTCCAGCATGACTGTGCCCCAGTGCACAAAGCAAGGTCCACAAAGACATGGTTGGATGAGTTTGGTGTGGAAGAACTTGTCTGGGCCACACAGAGCTCTGACCTCAACCACATCCAACACATTTGGGATGAACTGGAACAGAGACTGCGAGCCAGGCCTTGTCGTCCAATATCAGTGCTTGACCTCATAAATTCTCTACAGAATGAATGAAAACAAATTCACACAAAAACACTCAAAAATCTTGTGGAAAGTCTTCCAAGAAGAGTGGAAGCTGTTATAGCTGCAAATGGGGGACCAACTCCATATTAAAGTCTATGTATTTGAATGCAATGTCATTAGAGTCCCTGTTGGTGTAATGGTCAGGCATCTCAATACTTTTGTCCATATAGTGTAGCATGTGAAATAGAGCATAGTTATCCTCAGGGTTTGAATCTGACAAGGTTAGCATAATAAGTGAAAGCTTTCTCTCTGTGTGGGGTGTGTGTGTGTTTATGTGTGAAGAAGGTATGTGTCCAACATCAATCCTGACATATAACTGGGTACATAAATCACTGTTGTGGTTACAGGTGTCATCACATTGTGAATGAGTGATGTGACTGTTAAAGGCTTCAGATGTTTCAGAGAAGCTTCCATATGATGTAAATGTAAACACAACATGTCTACCCACCAACTCACACACACAAAGTGTTTATTGGTGTCTGTGCAAGGTTTGCTGCAGTGGTCACCAACCCTAAAAGGTTCATGTTTTCATCATTCCTTTATTTTACTTATGCCTTTACTAACAATGTTTAATTTTATTTTAATGATTTATTTATGCATTCACTGATTTTTCATATTTTTATGTCGTTTTCTCCCCAGTTTAGTTTAGTGTTAAGTTCCACCTACTTGCTGGGACTCCCCTCGGTCTCACAATACCACCAGCACTGTGAAGGCTAGCACACGATTCCATCGAGCCATTTTTCTGTCCGGTTGCTGCCATACTTGCACACATTATTTATTGCCATTTAACTCTGTTCTGCATTTTTGCACATGTAACAACCAGCATTTTTGCACTAACAACCCTTGCTGCTAGAATACAGAAACTCAAATACTGTATTCACCCTGTATTCAGACTGTGACTATCAGGGCTGGCGTCAGAGCGGATCTACCGGG
>JBBPCZ010176312.1:0-16071 GCA_037974445.1 Brycinus macrolepidotus
CTGGTCAGATTCAGGGACTGGACTGAAAATGAGAGTCTTTGAAAGTCCTTCAGGAAGCCTGGAGAACTGTTCCTCAAAGTCTGGATCTTTGGAAGCAAAACATGAAGAAATGAGAGGTGGCTCAAGACTTTTGCACAGTACTGTACGTTTTGGTGTTGTAATTTATAATATTAAAATAGACTGGGTGTATTATTGTGGCACTTTTGATCTCATTAATACTTGCATATGCAGACATACAGTACTTGTTTATTTGTTTATGTATTTGCTTATTTATTCATTAATTTGTTTGTTTGTTTCTTCATTCATTCGTTTATTTAAAAAAAAAATGGCAGACTGTCGGACAGCTTACAGTGCTACTTTTAACTTTCCAGACCATTTCCTAGGGGCTTGTTTTCCAAGAATTGAAGTGACAGTGTAAGGCCACACACATACACACACACACACACACACACACACACACATAGAATCACACACAGGCTTTAATCTATTCCATGTCTGCTGCCCCGTGCCTGACCCGCCCTGCTGTTATTGCACCACAGGATGCCCCTTCAGCACCTGGCAGGACAGTGCAGGGTGGGGTCACCGCCCATGACCCCATGGGCAGAGAGGGAGAGAACAGAACATCTTCACATCGGGCTCAAACATACAAACAAATATATGGACCTGCTCATGGTGCAATATTGGACCATTTTGTGCAATGTTTGTGTTCATATATATATATGAAGATATATGAACACAAACATTGGACAAAATGGTCATTTAACCTGAATCATAAACAGGAGTTTACAGCAAAAATATCAGTTTAACCAATAAATGTCAAAAACGTGGTCTACAGTCAGTGACATCCTTATGGGACAATTTTCCCATGTGGATTATAAAGAACTGAACCCTTTATATATATATATTAGGGCTGGGAAAGTTAATGTGTTATTATCAGGTTAACGCATTATTTACTTAGCGCCGACAATTATTTTATCATGCAATAACGCAGTTTTTTTATTACTATTATTTAGAAAGTTTGTTGCTTTTTTTGTGCTCGACCACTTCACCTCACTCTAACAGGGACACTTGCTACTGAACACAGACTGTTTATGCTGCTCCCTAATAAAAAAAAAAAATGTTTCTGCTCGTACCTGTTCAGAAAAAAAAAGAAAACAGATTTATAAATGTTAACTTGCTGTTGCTCGGAATGTGCCTGTTATAATGTCATGATTGTGGCTCTGGACTCTGAAAGTAACTTGTTTCTCTGTAACAAACTAGATAAAACGTGAATGCCCTGGCAATGGCAAATAGCTTTGGTTAAGTTGTTTAAGTTTAGATTTACAAGAAATATTTTAACTGCAACTGTGCAACTGTTAAAGGGAACACTGCTGTTAAAAAGCACCTTATTTGTTTAAAGTGTTTGCAGACAGAATGTTATTGCACTTTTGTTCATATAGCAGTACTTTTAAAATTAAAGTGCGCAATACACTACTTTTGAATTAATTATTGAATTTTGTGTATAACAATGCGATCGTGATTAAAAATGTAAATCTTTGCCTAGCATTGATATATATATATATATATATATATGTATATATATTCTTTGTGCAGTCTGTTGGCTGATTGGACAATTTTCCTTTGGGATTTAAAAAAACTGAACCCTTTGGTTTAACCAAAACTTAACATTGAAGAGTATTAGTACAGTGTGTGGGCTTATAATGCTGGTAAGCCTGGCAGCACTGCCCGTGAACTGACCCAGTAACGCCGCCTGGCAGGCACATGAGTGTTGATGTGCAGATGACAGATGATGTGTCACTCCTATAGATGAGTGTGCGTATAGTGGTGTTACTGTATGGAATACAGGCCGTCTCTGCTCATCATAAATCCAGAACACATTTCCATAAACACACATGACACAAAAGGAGCATGTTGTCTTTGCTTTCTCTTTACATGAACTTCATATCACATGTGCACTTCACGATCACACTACATGCATTGGTGGTTCCATGTGCTTTCTCCATGAGCTTTTGTATGAGTTTGCTGCTATATTCCTTGATATAATCTATATTGGGAGTTCCACCAATTTGGTGTTTGAGAGGTAAACAAAGTAATTCAGAGTGGGTTTGGTGTGAAACTTCATTGCAGAGACTTGGTTTCTTTACTGTGGTGGTGAATGGTACCAGATGTCTCCAATACAAATACAGCCATTTTATTCACTATTAACCCCCAGTGCCTCTTAGTGTTTATGGAATATTGATGATAATAAAATACTGAAGTTAAAAGGTTTTTGGGGACTATTTGAACACACAGTGCCCTTCATGTATCCCTCCACTATTAATGGATTTAGTTTTAGAACCAAAAGCTTCTCAAAACGTATCATGCGTCAGTTGGCGCAACCATAACCATTTCGTGGTCTAACTTTCTGTGAGGGAGCTTTTAGAAGTGGACATCTGGTTCTTTTCACCACTTCTGTGAACAATTCAGACTGCGGAATGGAGGGTTTCTCATCAAACCCACTATGAACAACACTGTTTACGTCTTAAACACTTAATTATGCAAAAATCTGTGATGTTTCTCTTTACCTTCGGCAATTAGTTTTTCAGGTGTGTATGAAAAATATTTCCTCATGAGGACAACTTGAATGTCTCCAAGATATCAAACGTTCATGAGCTCTCTCTCTCACACACACACACACACACGAGCACACATACACACACACACACACACACACACACACACATACGAGCACACACACACAACACACACACACACACACAGAGTGCACAAGTAAAGCTGACTCAAAGCACCTGGAGGAGCTCATTAAGAAAGAAATAAATGTGTGTGTAACACTTTCACTTGAAGGACACTGCACTCGGGTTTATTTCATGTGAAAGTCCTGAAGGGTGTTTGAACTTTATCTGTAGGCCTGTATTATTTTGTGAAATTTTATATAGTCTAAACTACTGTAAAATATGGTAAAATTCAGCAAAAACGATCAGTTACTCAATAGGGCCTAACTTTAGCTTCACATGATAGTGGCACTAAAGCTGGACTTCAAGAGCACTAAGCGTACCAGAGGCCTAAGGCTGCTGTGTGTGTGTGTGTGTGTGTATGTGTGTGTGTGTGTGTGTGTTCTCTATTTTTGGTGATAGAATGGTCCCCATCACTCAGCATAACTACTCTCTCTCTCTCTCTCTCTCTCTTGGGGGTAGGGTGATCCTCCCCCTCCCCCCATCACTCAGTATAACTGTCTTCTCTCTCCCTGGGTGGGTCGGTTGGTCCTCCCTGTCCCCCCATCGCTCAGTATAACTTTCTTCTCTCTGTCTGGGTGAGTGAGGTGGTCTTACCTCTCCCCATCACTCAGTATAACTGTCTTCTCTCTCTGTTAGGGCTGGATAAGGTGGCCCTCCCCCTTCCTTATCACTCAGTATAACTGGAACTGGACTATACTGTATAATAATTAACCTCAGGGGAGGCAGGGATTACAGTGAAGCTACACTATTATTTCCTTTTGTGTGTCTGTGAGTCGTCCTTGCTTTCTGTAAATGAACAATAAAGATCATATACAGCGCTGCGCGTGTATGTGTGTGGGCTTCAGAGTAGGAGGATGGGTAAATAACGGGGTGTTAAGCGTAATGGGGCATGTCTCTGATGAAGGGTGAAATAACGGAGCTGGTTTTCCTTCTTTTTCTTTTTCCGTTCTGTTTATTTTGTATAAATACAGTCGTTATGGGGACACCTCTATGCTACCAATCACACCACAGATTTTTACCACTTAACCATTTATTGATAATAGGTCAAATAGTGCAAGTTTCCTTCATAAGATGAAAGAATATGTAACAGTGCACATCTGACATCCTATTAACTGGTTGTGTGGTGACGCAGAGCTGAATTCTAGACTGTCCTTTGACTTTAAATGCACTCATTAACTGTTTCACCACTTAATAGATCATTAAATATCTAACACTTGTCTGGTGATCCACATTATAATTACAATTTTATTATATCAGGTGGCTCTTTGTGGGTCAGTAGTGATGAAAAAAATATTGCGTGTTCTGGCTAATAAAGGTACTCAGTGTAAGATAAGATAAGATAAGATAATCCTTTATTAGTCCCACAAGTGGGAAATTGTTTAACACTGCCCTGTTTTGTTCAGTTTTCAAGGGACTTTTATTTCTATCTTTTTGTTTTCCCCCTTCCTTATTCTTCACTTTAGTTTGTCCCATAACTCCCATTAGATTCAACTGGCCCTTTTTTGTATATCTTTATTTTAACCACCTCTGTTATGAGACTGGCATCTGTCTACCCTCTCACTTACCCTGTGGTTGTGCTGTGGTTTTGTGTTGTGGTTTCCTTTCTAGTTCTGGTTTCTGTTACACCTGGCTCATGCTCCTCTTTTGTGTCCAGGTCCCCTATGCCATGGCAGTCTGCTAAACTCTCTGCTAAACTCTGTAAGGCTTGTGGGCGTCTCCTTTGTCTGCTGCCTTGGACTGTGTGTGTACCCAGTGTGCAGGCCTCTGTCATCAGTAGTGCATGGCCCACCCTCACTGCAAGCTCTGTGATGAGGCCTTGTTTGGTGCTGCGTGTGGCTGCTTTGCCTCCTCATTAAGTGTGTGGCAGGCCCCTCCTGTGAGATACGATGGCCTTGCCCATCAGTGAGCACTTGGTCCCTTGTGTGAGTGGTTTGTGTAGGCCTCACTCATCAGGTGTGTGTAAGGCTGGCCCCTGGTTCTCAGACAACCTCACTGGTGTGGACCACATATATATCCTTGTTAGACAGGTGTGCATTAGTGTAAGCGTCTTGTAAAGTAATGTAAGGGCCTTAGCCCATCTGAACCCTATATATGTTAAGGTGAGGGCCTTAGCCTGTCTGATCCTTTTCCAAATCCTGTGTGTGTTTCTGTAAAGGCTGTTGCCTGCCTGTTCCCTGTCTTGTTTCCCCCTGCTGCACAAGC
The DNA here is from genome assembly GCA_037974445.1 of Brycinus macrolepidotus. Taxonomy (NCBI): domain Eukaryota; kingdom Metazoa; phylum Chordata; class Actinopteri; order Characiformes; family Alestidae; genus Brycinus; species Brycinus macrolepidotus. Next base: position 4,938 of record JBBPCZ010176312.1, read on the forward strand.
CCATGCTCCACCTCTGTTTTGCCATTGTGTGCTGTGCAGTATATGGTCGAGATGACTTGACCAAAAGAATAACCAATAATAAACTATAGAAAAGCTAAAATAGTAAATTAAATAGATACATTATTTACAATATAATATTGGCTGGACATAATAATTTGAGGTGACATAAATGGATGTGCTGCATTGGGTTCCTGTTGTGTTATTGTTGTCACTGGGAACAGAAGGCTGGTCTGGGATCGGTTTCTGGTTTTCATTATCTCAGTGAATATGACCGTGAGGCCGAGGAGTCGGCCTAGACGACCACAGCCCAATAAAAGCGGCAATATATCACAGCAGGCCTCTGACTCACACTGTAACACAGTCTATGTGGAGGAGAAGGGGGTAATTTATTGGTAGATTTTATCAGAGGAGAAAAATATCAGAGGTTTTGATTTGAGGAGTAAAGAACTCCTGAAGGAAAATAAAATGCCAGGCTATCTGAAGCGTCTAGAAGTGCGTGAGTGTAGGTTTGCATCATTTTACTGCACCATTTACACAAATCATGAGCGATATCTGAGGCTGGATGCAGGACAGGGTGAACATAGAATAATCTATAATCATTAAAAAAAATTACACACTCAAACACAAAACTACCGCTGACCTCCTTGTTGGTGAGCCCAGTTTGTCCACTGGATATTTTTGGGTGGTGGACCAGCCTCACTGATGTGTGTAAGCCATTCTCTCCATAACCAAGCACAATACCATGTCAGTGGCACTGCTGTGCTGAGAATAAACCACCGCAACAAATAATATCTGGTCAGAAGCAAAGAAACAGGCCAGTGTTCAATAACTGATAAACTGAGCAGCAACTGATGAGGTACAATCTATAACTAGTCACCAGTATAGTGGAGCTACAAAGGAGGTGTTTCTAATGAAGTGGCCAGTGAGTTGAAGCACAAGATGATGGTTTTTAATAAAGTGGCCTGTGAGTGGAAGCACAAGGTGTTTTTAATAAAGTGGCCAATAAGTGAAAACACAAACTAACAATTCTCACTTTGGAAGCAAACTGTGTTGTTTAAGAAATGTACTTTTAACCGAAATACAAGGCTTCAGTTGGGCAGAGGAGGGATGTGCTTGTTCCAGCGTGTCTCTCGGTGAAGATGAGACAGTATTGGACGTGTTTGTCCAGTCTGTGGTTTTCCTAAGGCTACTCAGGCCTGATTATAGACAGAGCTCATTTTAACAAGCCAGTTTTTTTTTTCATTGAGTCAGTGACATTCACAGTTCCACTCCAAATTAAATCACAATCAGATTTCAGAGACTGCTCTCGATTTCAAACCTAAATAATTATAATGACATGAGACATCTCTGAGAGGAGGCATAGCAGTTAGCGTAGCCTAAACCCAAAGTAAAGTAAGTTCAGGGAAATAATGAGTCCAGTTGGAATAAAAGTAGCTTCACCTTTGAGAGAAGGTTCTTCAAGGGTTCTTTAATGCCTTTTACAGACTGTGCAATTTCAACCATCTTATAAGATCATTAAAAATCACATTGTGCGACATGGATCTAATAAACTTGGGTACGATGTGTTTGTAGGTGTACGATGGTGTGTGTGAGGGTGTGTAGATGTACGATAGTGTGTGGGAAGGTGTGTAGATGTATGATGGTGTGTGTGAAGGTGTGTAGATGGACGATGGTGTGTGTGAAGGTGTGTAGATGTATGATAATGATGACGAATTGTAAACTATGACGTACGTTAGTATAGAAGAACAAAACGTCATCAGCAACAGAACAAGATGACTTGCTCTTGGGCAATCGTGCAACAAACGTTAAATTGTCGTCTTATGACTTATATGGAAGTTCTGCCGGTTTGTGTTGATACTCGAGGTGTCAGATGTCATGCTGAGCTTTGTTTGGTGTTCCTATGTCACACAGAAGAAAAGTTATTGTCATTTAAAAAATGTAACAACAAAACTATTATTGGGGTTTTAAAAATGGTGTCACACACAAGTACTTATAAAGAACAAACATGTCCAAATTTCTTTTATTTTAGGTCTTACATTTACACTTACATTTACAGCATTTAGCAGACGCTCTTATCCAGAGCGACGTAGATCAGTGCTCAAGTCTTAGAAACAAACAGAAGAAAAACACAAAATCTTTGAACCCAGGAGAAGTTTCAGGATAGTCTCCGCCCACTAGTGTGTGGGGAAAACCCGCAGAGGGAGGGGGTCTGGAGAGCGAACAAGCGGCGGTGCGCCAAGCAAAAGAGCAGCAAAAGGTGACGGTGTAGGAGAACAAACACCGGTTTTAGGCTGTTTTTATTTGTTGAAGTGAGGTGTCCATTTTGTCATACGTGAACACACCACAGCACTCTTTCTCTGTATTTAACCCAATCACCAAGTGAAGTAGCGGGCAGCCAGGAATACAGCGCCCGGGGAGCAGTGTGTGGGAACGGTACCTTGCTCAAGGGTACCTCAATTCTGCTACTAGCAGTCCTGGGATTTGAACCCACAGCCCTCTGATTGCAGGGGCAACTAGCCCTAAAAACTAGGCCACCAGCTGCCTTAAAATCAGGTTTTACTAATACACTCTGAGTTCTAAGGGTTAATGTGTGTGGAGAAAAATCCAAAGAGGTGGCATACCAGTGGTTCATGGTTTCTCCTCCATGCTGTTTGGATTTTGTGTCACGTGGATAAATACGTCATTTTATGTTGAGTTTTGATTGGCTGGTCAGTAGATGTAGGTCATAGCAGCACACACACTGTGAGATGGTCGTCCTAAATTTCTGACATTTCAGAAAATTTCAGAAAATAATCTCAGGCTGTCTTTGGTCGCCGTGACGACGACCGTCTTTGAACCTCTCTCTCACAGTATGATGTAGGACCACCTTTTAGGAGCCTCAAGTAAAGAAATCAACACGATTGTTTCACGATTGTCATCTGTTGTCTGAGAACAGCCCAAAATCACACAATGTATAATCACACAATGGGTATAATGATTTTACATAGAGTCATGGCAACTCAAAGAACTGCTGCACTGTTAAATGATGGCAAACCTGCTATATATGGTTCTCTTAATGGAATTTGGTTCTATATAGCTTTATATTTCACTTTTGGGGACTATGTGGAACTCACTTTAGTTCCTTTTAGTCTAAAATTTAAAAAAAAGATAAAGCTCCAAAGCAAGAGGTGTGAGCATCTTTAAACCAATGGAGCTGAACCAACACTACAGAATGAAATTAAACTCCAAAAAAGGGACAAGTAACTGAAGTGGAAAATACACTACCAGTCAAAAGTTACTCACTTCATATTTACTAAAATTACATTCAATATTCTTTGCTTACAAATCAGTTTGCAACATGTTCACCATTTGAATACCTTTATTAGCCAGAAAATGTCATGTTTTTTTATTCATCACTACTGACCAACAAAAAGCCACCTAATACGATTATAATTATAATAATAATTAAATTAGGTGGCTTTTTTGTGAGCTCTATTTAGCCGTCCCACACACTCGACCGAAACTTAAGGATGACAGGGCTTTTGCAGTTATGGCACCTAGACTATGGAACACCTTGCCGACGAGTATTAGATTCTTCCCGTCTATTCCGATTTTTAAAAAAGGCCCAAAACGTACTTTTTTACTTATGCTTTTGAGTGAGTTTAGCTGATACCTGATCCTTATTAGTAAAGTGGGTATATGTCTCTGGCGTGTTTTATTTCTCTTTCTCTTTGTATTTTATTTGATCTTTTTTGTTATTTGATGTTATTTATGTTATTTTTTATGTTAGGTCTGTATTGCACAGCACTTACAATACAGATAAACATGGACTGTCCTTGAAATGTGCTCTATAAATAAAGTTTACTTTACTTACTTTATTTACTAGTGCATTTAAAGTTAAAGGACAGCCTAGAATTTAACTCTACATCACCACACAACCAGTTAATAGGATGTCAGACATGCACTGTTGCAGATTCTTTCATCTTATAAAGGAAACTTGTTTTATGTGACATATTTCCTTTTATTGTTGCTTACTCAGCAAATTACCAGTGTTTAACAAGAATGAAAATATGCATTTGTGAAATGAATGGATAACTGTTAAAAAACCTGTAGTGTGCAAAAACTTTTGACTGAATAGAAGTAAAAATATTATTTGGAAACACTCAGGGAAGATTGTATCCACCAATTTTGACTTCGGCGCATGGAGTAAATGGAACGAGTGACTGCCTCGGATGAGTGCACTGTGATGTGCCATGTCCTGAGTCATGCGAATGTCATGTTATGAGTCGGCCTGTGTCATTAAGCTGCATAGCTGCATGCATAGCTCAGACCTACACGCGTTGGATTGTCATCTCCATCTAAGCGCCTTCGCTCGAACACCATATAGAAGCTGATGCCTCTCAGAGGAAGGAAAATCCAGAATAAGACTCTTTATCCAGCCTATTTCTCCTAGACATAACTGAACAGTTTAAAATCAATATGAGATTCTGACCATTTTCACACTTCTTAAATTCAGCTCCTGAGAAAGAGCCTTCCTCTAATCTCAGCCCGAAACCAATTTAAGATCTTAAAATTCTCCTTCTTTTCTGTCACTGTCCTGATCTTTATTTGTCTCAGATCATCAGATCTTCAGATAAACCATAAGATCCAAAAGAAACCTTATAAATAAGCCTGTCTTAGTGACAGACAGTTTTGAGATCCATAAGGTAGTTAAAGAGAAGAAAACTGAGAAGCCGACGAGAACAGCAGAAGAACTTCTGTCTTAAACTGATTTTTACTTTTGCTCCTTATTTCTCCTGAATGGGCGCGTTTAGGATAAACAAGTCAGACTTCAATTATCTCCAAATAAGAAGATGATTTATTTCTTATGAGACAAAGAAAAGACTGTTGTGAGCAGTAATATTCTTCTCTGGGTTGTCCAGGTTACTCAGAGGATCTCTGCTCTGTCTTGTGATCTGTGTTAGCTTTAGTGCTTTTTACAGCTGATGTTGCTTAAAAACAGCTTTACAGAATGCAGGTCTGAACCTCTAGTGAACCAAAGGTGACAAAGGTGAGAAAAAACTCCCTAAAGCTGGAGAAAGAAAACTTAGGAGGAACCAAGACTCAAAATGGGAGCCTGTTGAGTGAGGGCAAATAAAGGAATATCACCATGGAGATGACTAGCAATAAGAGGCGAAAGTGAATACTGAAGCCCTGGTGAGCAGAGAGTCTGGAGCTCCAGTGGTGGATCAGTGAGATTCTGGAGTTCTAGCAGTAGATCAGTGAGAGTCTGGAGCAGCAGCTAGTAATCCATCATGGTCAAGCTGGTCTACAGGGCAGGAGGCTCTAGTCTCTAGCCGCAGGCCTGGAGGATCACAGAGCTTTCTCTTGTTGGGAAGAGCAATAGGACCAACTTGTGGACCTTTTGGTAAGAATGGCTAACATCAGCCAAGTTGATCTGGAGGACAATTTTGCTCTTGTTCTTTGGGCATAGCTGGTGCAGTGGTTGGTCCTGTTGATCTTTGGTGGGTCATAACCAAAACAACAGCTCTGCAGGGTCGTTTGACACGTGTCAAGTGGTTCAATACTTCAATACTTGCGCAAACTGACAAGATTTGTTTTACACTGTAAAACAGCGAGTGTGTTTCTTTGTTGTGTGCATGGTGCTCCATCTGTCAGTTGTTGGGACGTAGTCCAACTTAAGTGTGATTTACTTACGGATTGAGTGTCAAATGTGGAAAAAAAATTTAATATAAAATTCTAAGTGTAAAGATGGTGGTGGGGAATCTCTTTTAACCTGCAGTGCTGGTCATCAATTAGAACCTTAAAATGTTCGTTGTTGAATGTTCCAAATCACAACAGTGTGACGGGACATTTTAATGGAAAGAAGTCAGGCGGAGCAACCGTGTGATGCTACGTGCTGAAGGGTTGAGGGCAACACTTTGCATTTTTCAGTGTAGGACATCATGTACTGCTGATATAATGACTGTGGAAACATGTCAGGCCAGATAAGCATGAACATACAGATGAAAGGAGAGGAGGAATAGAGAGATCTCTAAGGTTATGCAATGTTTTTTTTTCTACCTGTGTGTGTTGGACTCGGGTATGTATTGATGTTCCATGTCTTCCAGCATTGCATGGCTGGTTGTAAGAGTAGAACAGTAATAATGAAATATCTTCATCCAAAACCAACAACTGTGAATATATTTCCCAATGAAACCCCCGCGTGTCTAATTTTCAGAGCTGTTAAACCTATCCCAGGAGCTTTATCATGCTGAGTGCACAGAGACATTATTTTAACAATATCCCATCCACAGTAGACCCACAAATAAACTGACACTCGCTATTTTATCTTTAATGAAGTCAGTAGCATAGTTTAAATGTTAATTGAATCTCCAATAGTACAACTGCTTATACAAGCAAGCTTGGGGAATCTAAGTAGCCTTAAAGGGGACTTCCACAGATTTTTCAAAATTCTTCCATGACTCTGTGGTTCAGAGTGGGTTTGGTGTGAAATGGTTAATCAAAGAGAAAATGAAAGTTTGTTAAAGGAAATAAGCGTCACATCTCCAACTCAAACATAGCCTTTTGATTTACTGTCCAAACCCACCAGTGAAGCTCCACACGTCTCTGAGTGTTTTTATAGAATGTTGATTATGGTAAAATAGTAAATCTGAACTAAATCAGCCTTCTTTAGGGACTATTTTGCCTCACAATGCCCTGCACGTATCCATCCACCATGAGTGTGAATGTCAGCATTTTAAGAATCCATTCCTTTTCTTCTTTTCCTTTCTCCAACTTTCTGTCTCTTCTTTATTTGTATCCTTAAAACAGAGCACAACAAGATCTAATTTAATGCGCTAATGATGTCTATTGATTTCATTAAAGTAAGACACCAAGCTGAAGGCCAATGCCTCAACTCCGCCTTCAAATAAAGCCGAGTGCAAGGAATCAAATCCAGGAGTGCATCTACCCTCACACTACTAAATGAAGTACATTCTAGTCAAGCAGAGTTTACAGACCTCCTGCTTGAGGTTGTATAAGGTAAACCAAAAACCCATGTCTGAAGAAGAGATTCTTAATACTTAATACAGCTGTTGTAGTGTCATTTGTAAACTCGACCTTAGAAAAGTGTTTGTGGGACCTAAAATTTACAACTGAACCCAAATATTACATATAATGTGTAATATATAATGCCAATATTAATTGTGTCCAAGCCCATCTGGTTCATAGAATTTAGCTACAGTCAGTTTCAGACAGAATTTTGTCAGAATTTACCAGTTCATAATTGTCCTAACCTAACAAATTCCTATCTAAACCCGAATATAACCCATTGAAGTTTGGGTCAAATCCAGCTGTAGTTGAGTAATGTTTACCCAACTTAACTGTAATTCTGTCTGAACTGACTGTAAGCCCACAAAATTCATCTCCATTGACTGTAGCCCCACAAAATTTTCTCTGAACTGACTCTAGCATGTCTAAATTCTGCCTGAACTGACTGTAATCTCACAAAATTCTCTCTGAACTGACTGTAGTCTCACAAAATTCTGTCTGAACCGACTGTAATCTCACAAAATTCTCTCTGAACCGACTGTAATCTTACAAAATTCTCTCTGAACCAACTGTAGTCTCACAAAATTCGGTCTGAAGCGACTGTAGGCTCACAAAATTCTCTCTGAACCGACTGTAGCAACATCAAATTCTGTCTGAATTGACTTTGGACCAACAAAATTCTGTCTGAACTGACTGTTTATTTCTTTCATTTAATCGACTCAGCACGCCAAAGATTAGACTGTTTGACAGGAATAAAATAGTTTTTTTGCACCAACAAGGTGATTTAAAGCAAAACATTAAGAAATGAGAAGTGACTCAAGACTTTTGCATAGTACTGTAAGTAGGGATTTGTTGAGGTATGTTGGTTTTATTCTCAGTAGTAGCTGCTAGCGGTTGGTAGATTTAGCCAGAGTGAGGAAAGCCTCTCTCAGCTCGAAGGAACTCGTGCTGTTCTTCAGTCTACTAGATTAGCAGTGCTGTCCAGATACAGAGCCAGAGAGTTATGACAGTGGGGACTGGATCCAGCTAATCTAGTTGAACACATACACACACACACACACGCACACACACGCACACACACACGTGTGTAGCGGTCCCCTTATCACAGTAATGGTTCAGCAGTGGTACTAGTGAAGCTCTGCAGCCTCAGAGCTCCACACTCAACTGTTCACTGATAACCAGCCAGCTGTCAATCAGATCTCAGCTGTTCTGAAAATGTACTGTTTTATTTACATTTTTGTGCTCAGACAGTTGCCACAGCAACACTGTCGTTTATACGATTATCTCTATACTAACTTTAAAACTCAGATACTATTAACTTATGAACTCAGACATTATTAATAAAAAGATTAATAATAACAATAATAATAATAATAATAACAATGAAATGTTCGTGTGTGTGTGTGTGTGTGTGTGTTTGTTTGTGTGTGTTCATGCGTGTGTGAGAGAGCGAGAGAGGAGGGGGAGGATAAGTGGAGGAACAGTAAGACAGAGGGAAGCAGACGGAGAGAAAGGGATAGAGAAAATGAAGAGAGATGTGTGTATCTACCTTCTATTAATGTCATTTGCACTATATAGACAAAAGTATTAGGTCACATCTCTTAATTAATCTCTTAATATTCAGGTGGTCCCTTACTTCCAGTGAAGGACAATCTTAAGAGGCCAAAACATTTTGGACAACGCCATGCTTCCAACTTTGTGGACACAGTTTAGGGTCCTTTTCTATTCCAGCATGACTGCGCCCCAGTGCACAAAGCAAGCTCCATAAAGACATGGCTGGAGGAGTTCAGTGTGGAAAAACTTGACTGGCCCAGACAGAGCCCTGACCTCAACCCCATCCAACACCTTTGGGATGATCTGAAGAGTGGAAGCTGTTATAGCTGCAAAGGGGGACCAACTTCATATTAAAGTCTATGTATTTAAATGCAGTGTCATTAAAGTTCCTGATGGTGTAATGGTCAAGCATCCCAATACTTTTTGTCCATATAGTGTATGTCTCTCGCTTTTGTGCTTTCCTTTTCTCTCTCTCTCTCTCTCTCTCTCTCTCTCAGAAATGAGACATTTCTCTTTTTTGTTCTGGCTGTGAACTGAGACAGAAGGTCTTATGAATGTGCGTGCGTGTGTGTGTGTGTGTGTGTGTGTGTGATTATGCATGCACTTATGCTCATGTATGTATGTGTGACTACGTGCCTTTATGCACACATGCACGTGTGTGTTTATACACCAATCAGCCAAAACATTAAAACCAGCTGCTTGATATTGTTGTTGGTCCTCTCATGTGCCCAAAACAGCTCAGACCTCTGACGGTTCTGTGGTTCTACACTAGCAGATCCTTTAAGCCCCGTAAGCTGTGAGGTGGGGCCTCCGCGTTGTCCACAGAAGCTGGATCGGATTGAGATCTGGGGAATCTGGAGGCACCTTGAGCTCCCTGTGATGTTCTTCAAATCGTTCCTGAACGGTGTTTGCAGTGTGGCAGGTCTAAAATAATTTAGTAATACATTTATTAGAAATACATGTTGGTTGTGGTACTTCTTTGTAATACAGTTGTGTGCACAAACATTTGTGGTATTTTTTAATAAAACACCAACTTTTGTGATTTTTGTTTATTAAACACAAACTTTTGTGGTATTTTAAAATAAAATACATTCATTTGTGTGGTTTTTTCCTAAATAAAACTAACTTTTGTTGTATTTTCAATGCTTTTGCAGTATTTTTTTCAACACACTAACTTTTGTGGTATTTATTTTTATATAAAGTGCTAATGTATGTTGGTTTTTATGAAACACTAACTTTTGTGCTGTTTGTTAATGAAAAACATACGAACCTTTGTAGTGATTGTTTTTATATTTTTGTAATAAAACACACAAAGTTTTGTGCTATTTTTAGTAAGACTACTATGCTAATAATTAATTAGGAACGTGTACTAATTGTTGTGGTATTTCTTAGTAACACACACTAAACACTGTTATATTTATTTGAAAAATGCTGATATATATAAAAATCTGTGTATTGTTTAATGATATAGTAAAACATGGTCAGGCATCAGCCAAGACTGTCCTATAAATCAAAGCCACATAATGCGAAATTACCTTTATTATCATTTCCTTTCGACTTGGGGGGAAAAACTAAGAGTACAGACGAAAAGCAGAACCTTTCGTTTCGAGTTCGGCTCAAGAGCTTCCTCCAGTTGTTTTTGTCCAACATGCTATTTCCCTCACAGCAGGGTGTGGAAACACATAAACACACACACACACACACACACACACACACACATACACAGAGAAAATGAGTGCTGTGGAAGGATTCTATAGAAGAGGATGAGACTGAGTCCCTGTTGACAGCTGCCGTAGTCCAGTGTGTGTGTGTGTGTGTGTGTGTGTGTGTGTGTGTGAGGGTGAGGAACTGGTCATGAGGAAGATGTTTTGCTTCTACACTGACCTAACATGAGCCTCAGGCTTTGTAATTGGCTGCGGTATTTCGAGAGACACTGACCCAGCAGTATGGCTAACGCAGCTAACAGAGGTATGGAGGTTATAGAAGCTCACAACCCACCATTTAGCATGGTTCTAATTGCCTGCCTGAATAAACAAATGCTTGTTTCAGCCCATGGGGAGTCCTTCAGTCTCTAATGGCCGGTTTACACTGTACAATTTTGGGTTGTACCCAGACTATGATGACAGTCATGAAACGATCGTGTTGATTTCTTTGGTCGTTGGTCCCACTTCATACTGTGAGAGAGGTTCAAAGACGGCTGTCGTCACGGCAACCAAATACAGCCTGCGATTGTTTTGTGACAATGTCAGAAATTTAGGACGATCATCTCTTAGTGTGTGTGCTGCTGCGACCTACGTCTACTGATCAGCCAATCAAAATGCACCATGAAATGATGCATTCATCAACACAACATAGCGCACAAAATCCAAACAGCATGGAGGAGAAATGAAGGAACACTGGTACGTGCAGCGCAGGCTGATGACGTTTATAATCAGCTAAAACATGTTACTAACTTGTGCTGTAGCTCACGATTCAATAGGTGCCATCATAGTACATCTACACACCTTCATACACACCGTCACACATCTACACACCTTCACACACACCATCACACATCTACACACCTTCA